>CAUYQU010103942.1:0-13999 GCA_963574635.1 Cheracebus regulus
GTGGGGAGTTGGGGGAAGATAGCATGGGGAGAAATGCCAGATATAGGTGAAGGGGAGGAAGGCAACAAATCACACTGCCACGTGTGTACCTATGCAACAATATTGTATGTTCTTCACATGTACCCCAAAACCTAAAATGCAATACAAAAATTAAAAAAAAAGAGTCAACTGTATTTATATCCAAAACTTTCCAATACCCCAAACAAAAACTCTCTACTCATTAAGAAATAATTATCCATGTCCCTCCACCAGCCATAGGTATCTCTAATGTACCTTTTCTCTCTATGAATGTGCCTCTTATAGATGTTTTAACCAGTGGAATTATACAATAGTTGTTCTTTTGTGCCTGGCTTATTTCTTTTAATGTAAAGTTTTCAAGGTGTGTCCATGTTGTAACATAAGTCAGAACTTCATTACTTTTTATACTAGTATAATATCTCATTTTATGTATAGTACCACATTTGGTTTATCCATCCATCTTTTCATGAACACTTTGGTTGTTTCTACCTTTGAACATTATGATAAATAATGCTTCTGTCAACATTGTCATACAGGATCTGTTCGAGTCCTTGTTTTCAATGCTTTTGGGCATGTACCTAGGACTGGAATTGCTGGGTCATGTGATAATTCTGTTTAACTTTTTGAGGAACCACCAAACTCTTTTTCACAGTGCCTTTAAAAAGCATTTTACAGTACTGTGAGGAATGAACCAGGGTTCCAATTTCACATCCTCTCCAGCACTTGTTAAATTTTGTCATTTTAAAAAATTATAGCCATCCTACTGAATATGAAGTGGTATCACATTATGGTTGATTTGCATTTTCTTAATAACTAATGATGTTGAACATCTTTTTGTGCACACACTGGCCATTTGTACAGCTTTCTTTTCTTTCTTGGAGCAATGTCTATTAAAGTCCTTTGCCCTTTTTTTTTCTTTTTTCAGACAGAGTCTTGCCCTGTTGCCCAGGCTGGAGTGCAGTGGCATGATCTCATCTCACTGCAATCTCCACTTCCCAGGTTCAAGCCATTCTCCATGCCTCAGCCTCTCAAGTAGCTGGGATTACCGCATGCCACCATACCCGGCTAGTTTTTGTATTGTTTATAGAGACAGGGTTTCATCATGTTAGTCAGGCTGGTCTCGAACTCTTGACCTTGGGTGATCCACCCACCTCAGCTTCCCAAAGTGCTGAGATTACAGGCGTGAGCCATTGCGCCTGGCCGCCCATTATTTTATTTGTTTTTGTTGTTGTTGAATTTTAGATGTTCTTTATATAATCTGGATATTAAACCCTAATTAGATAAATCATGTGCAAACACTTTCTCCCTGTTATGTGGATTGTCTTTTATTTTCTCAATAGTGTCCTTAGATATACAAAAGTTTTTAATTTTAATAATGTTCTATTTATTTTTTATTGTTGTTGTCTATACTTTTGGTATCTGATTTATGAAACCATGGCTCAATTTAAGCTCATGCAGATTTGCTCTTATGTCTTCTTATAAGTTTTATAGCTTTATCTCTTAAATTTAGGACTTTCATCCATTTAGAGTTAATTCTTGAATGTTGTATATGGTAGATTCAACTTTAATCTGTTCTTTTGGATATCTGGTTTTCCAGATATATATAATGTTGTATATGGTAGAATCAACTTTAATCTTTTTCTTTTGGGTATCTGGTTTTCCAGTACCATTTGCCATAGAGACTGTTCTTTCCCCATTAAGTAGTATTGGCACACTTGTGCCAATCAATTCATTATACATACCCAAGGTGATTTTTAATGCCAAACTTGTTCCTACACATTTAAAAAAATTTTTTAGAATATTGTAAAGTTAAAAAATATCCCTACCTTATCTCATATTCTCACCATCCATGAGTAGTTACTACTAACCATATACTATGTGCCCTTTCAGACCATTTCTTTACATAATCTATTGTTTTCTTATTATCAGTATAAGAAAAAGTTGGTATTATAACATTTCTTATAATTACTTTTCATGACTGACACTCTAAATCAGTAATGTCCAATAGAAATATAATGCAAACTCATATAATTTTAAGTTTTCTAATGGCCACATTTAATAAAGTAAAAAAGAAACAGATGAGATTATTTAATAACGTATTTTAACTCAACTATCATTTCAGCATGTAATCAATATAAAAATAATCTGAGATGTTATTGATTATCAATATATAAATATCAATGAGAATGTATATCAATGAGATGTTATTGATTATCATATAAAAATATCAATGGGAATGTAGAACATCTCGTTATAATCAATGATTTTATATATGTAATTGTTTTATTCTGTCTTCAAAATCAAATGTATATTTTATAATTAGAATACAGCTTAGTTCATAGTAGCCAGATTTAAAGTGCTTGTAATAACCATATGTGGCTATATCTATATATATATACACACACACACACACAGTATACACACACACACACACCTATATACCTATATATACATATATATACATATACATAGATATATAGGGGTGTGTGTGTGTGTGTGTGTGTGTATGAGTTTTTCTTTTTTTTAAATTTTAATGTACTCCAAAAGTACAAGAAGCTGTTTCAGGGGCCTGGAATATAGTAGGTCTTCAAAGGTCAGCTAATGATGTGTCAGAGATTCTTGTACTTAGTTAAAAATTGTGATATCTAAATTTCTCTACAACACTAAAACTCTTATACTGGCTTCCACACCTGTTGCTGCACGATCATTTATGAATAAATACAAAATATGTAATATAGCTTAGTACCTATTTCTAAATCTTAAACTACACATTTGAATGTGAGAAACTAACTTTTTAACAACTCAAACCTAGTATCTATGTATATGTGTATTGTATATACTCAAGCATATGCTCTTTTCAAAAAAGTTATCTTGTAAAACAATCTAGACTTTTAAATAATAAACACAAATACAAGTACACATATTCATTTTATAATAATAAGATGTGTCAAATTTTTAAACATAATTCGGTGATCACCTAAATTCTTGGGAAATCTCCTTATATTTATAGGATACATCAACTTTTCCTTGAATAATCAATTAAATATATTTCAGTATTTCCTAATGTTTTTTTTATGGTTGACTTTCATATCAGAAATCTTCTCTTTGAATTGATCATTGATATTCATTTCTTACATTTAATTTTTCCTATAATACATTTAGTAAGATCTTCATAAAAATAAGAAATGAAAATGTGGCACGTATACACCATGTAATACTATGCAGCCATAAAAAATGATGAGTTTGTGTCCTTTGTAGGGACATGGATGAACCTGGAAACCATCATTCTCAGCAAACTGACACAAGAACAGAATATCAAACGCTGCATGTTCTCACTGATAGGCAGGTGTTGGAACAATGAGAACATATGGACAACAGGGAGGGGAGCATCACACACTGGGGTCTGTGGAGGAGGGGAACTAGGGGAGGGAGAGTGGGGGGTGGCGAGTTGGGGAGGGATAACATGAGGAGAAATGTCAGATATAGGTGATGGGGAGGAAGGCAGCAAACCACATTACCATGTATGTACCTAGGCAACAATCTTGTATTTTTTTCACATGTACCCCAAAACCTAAAATGCAATAAAATATTTTTAAAAAAAAGAAAGAAAAAAGAAATAAAGGACATCCAAATTGAAAAGAAGAAGTTAAATTACCCTTGTTTTTAGATGATAGGATCTTCTATTTGGAAAAATCTCAAGGCTCCACCAAAAAACTATTAGAACTGATAAATAATTCAGTAAAGTTGCAGAATATAAAATCAACATACAAAAATCTGTAGCATTTCTATATGCCAAGGATGAAAAATCTGAAGAAGAAATCAAGAAAGTAATTCCATTTGGAATAGCTACAAATAAAATAAAAATACCTGAGACTAAATCTAACCAAAATAGTGAAAAATCTCTATAATGAAAGTATAAAACATTGGTAAAATAAATTGAGGAAGACACAAAAAATAGAGATAGTCCATGTTCATGGGTTGGAAGAATCAGTATTGTTAAAATGTCCACACTCTCCAAACCAATCTTCAGAATCAATGCAATACCTATCAAAATACCAGTGACAGTCTTAACAGAAATAGAAAAAAATCCTACAACTTATATGGAATCACAAAAAAGACCCAGAATACCCAAAGCTATTGTGAGCAAAAGGAACAAAACTTGAGGAATCACATTACCTGACTTCAAATTATACTACAGAGCTATAGTAACCCAAACAGTATGTTAATGGAATAAAACAGACAGACTAATGGAACAGAATAGAGAACTCAGAAACAAATCCATCCAATTTATTTAAACAAAGATACCAAGAACATAGATTGGGAAAAGGGCAGTCTCTTCAATAAATGGTGCCAAGAAAACTGGGTATCCATATGCAGAAGAATGAAACTAGACTACTGCCTGCCATATATACAAAAATCAAATTAAAATGAATTCAAGATTTAAATCTAAGACCACAAACGATGAAACTACTAAAAGAAAACATTGCAGAAACTCTCGGGGACATTGGACTGGGCAAAGTAATACCTCACAAGCACAGGCAGCCAAAGCAAAAATGGACAAATGGGATCACATCAAGTTAAAAAGCTTCTGCACAGCAAAGGAAACAATCAACAAAGTGAAGAGACAACACACAGAATGGGAGACAATATTGGCAAACTATCTATCTGATAGGAGATTAATAGCCAGAATATATAAGGAGCTCAGACAACTCAATAGGAAAAAAAAATCTAATAATATGATTTTAAAATGGGCAAAACATCTGAATAGACATTTCTCAAAAGAAGACATACAAATGGCAAACAGGCATATGAAAAGGTGCTTAACATCATTGATCATCACAGAAATGCAAATCAAAACGACAATGAGATATCATCTCACCCCAGTTAAAATGGCTTTTATCCAAAAGACAGGCAATAACAAATGCCAGTGAGGATGTAAAGAAAAGGCAACCTTCATACACTGTTGGTGGGAATGTAAATTAGTACAAACACTATGGAGAACAATTTGGAAGTTCCTCAAAAAACTAAAAATAGAGCTACCATATGATCCATCAATCCCACTGCTAGGTATATACCCAGAAGAAAGGGAATCAATATATCAAAGAGATATTTGCACTTCCATGTTTACTGTAGCCCTATTCACAATAGCCAACATATGGAAGCAATGTAAGTGTCCATCAACAGATGAACAGATAAAGAAAATGTGGTACATATACACAATGGAGTATTATTCTGCCATAAAAAAAGAATGAGGTCCTGTCATTTGCAACAACATAGATGGAACAGAATGTCATTATGTTAAGTGAAATAAGCCAGGCACAGAAAGACAAACTTCACATATTCTCACTTATTTGGGGGAGCTAAATTTGTTTTGAACTCATAAAGAGTAGAATAGTGGTTACCAGAGGGTGGGAAGGGTAGTAGGGAGAGTAGGGAAGGAAGTAGGGATGGTAAATGGGTACAAAAATATAGTTAGAATCAATAAGATATAGTATTTGATAGCACAACAGGGTGACTACAGTCAACAAAATTTATTGCATGTTTTAAAATAACTAAAACAATATTGTATTGTTTGTAACACAAAGAAAGGATAAATGCTTGAGGTGATGGATACCCCATTTACCCTGATGTGATTATTACACATTGAATCACTGAATCAAAATATCACATGTACCCCATAAATACACATATACCTATGTACCCCCAATTTTTTTTTTAAAAAAATTAGCAAATCAAATCCAACAATGTATAAAAATCATCACACACCATGACCAAGCAGGATCTATCTAGGATGAACAACTGGCTCCTCATTCAAAAATCAATCAATGTAATTCATCAAATCAATAAGCCCAAGAAGAAAATCATGTGATCATGTCAATGGATGCAGAAAAAGCATTGCCAAAATCCAATACCCTTTCATGATACAAACTCTCAGCCATCTAGGAATAATAGGAAACATTCTCAAATTAACAAATGGGATTTACAGTAATTCTATAACTAACAGCATACTTAACGATGAGAAACTGGATATTTTTCCCCCTAATACTAGGAACAAGGCAAAGATGTCTCCTTTCACCACTCCTATTCAATATTGCACTAGAATTTCTTGCTAGTGCAATAAGACAAGAAAAGGGAATAAAAGGCATACCAACTGGGAAAGAAGAAATAAAGCTCTCTTTGTGCACAGATGGCATGATTGTCTATATAGAAAATCCCAGGCCAGGTGCAGTGGCTCATGTCTGTAATCCCAACACTTTGGGAGGCTGAGGCAGGCAGATCACAAGGTCAGGAGTTCGAGACCAGCCTGACCAACATGGTGAAACTCCATCTCTACTAAAATACAAAAATTAGCCAGTGTGGTGGTACACACCTGTAATCCCAGCTACTCAGGAGACTGAGGCAGGAGAACTGCTTGAGTCCAGGAGGCGGAGGTTGCAGTGAGCCAAGATCATATCATTGCACTCCAGCCTGGACAATAGAGTGAGACTCCACCTTAAAAAAAAAAAAAAAAAAAAGAAAGGAAAAGAAAAAAGAAAATCCCAAAGATTCAACAACAAAAGACTCCTGGAATCCTGGAACTAATAAGTGATTATAGGAAGTTCACAGAATAAAAGTTTATTGCTTTCCTTTATGCCATCAACCAACAGTTGGAAGTTGAAATTAGAAACATAATACCATTTATAGTACCACCAAAAGTAATGAAATACCTAGGCATAAATACAGTAAAATGTACAATATCTATATGAGGAAGCAGAGAAAATGCTGATAACGAAAATCAAAGAAGACACAAATAAATGGAGAGCTATTCCATGTACATGAATAGGAAAACTCAATAATTTTAAGATGAGAATTCTCCCCAACTCTACAGATTCAACACAATCCTATTAAAAACTCCAATAAGTTATTCCAATAAGTGACAGATTCTAAAGTTAATATTGGGAAGTCAAATGACCCAGAGTGACCAACACAATCCTGAAAAAGAACAGAGTCAGAGAATTAACACTACCTGACTTTAAGACTTACTATAAATCTACAGTAAGCAAGACTGTTTGGTATTGGTGAAAAAATGGACAAACTGATCAATAGCACAGAATAGAGAGCCCAGAAATACACCCACTTAAATACAGTCAATCCCAGCACTTTGGGAGGCCAAGGCGGGCGAATCACGAGGTGAAGAGATCGAGACCATGGTGAAACCCTGTCTCTACTAAAAAATATACAAAAAATTAGCTTGGTGTGGTGGCGCATGCCTGTGGTCCCAGCTACTCGGGAGGCTGAGGGAAAATTGCTTGAACCCGCGAAGCGGAGGTTGCAGTGAGCCGAGATGGCGCCAATGCACTCCAGCCTGGCACCTGGCGACACAGCGAGACTGTCTCAAAAAAATTTTTTTTAAATATATATATATATAGATAGTCAAATGATATTTGACAAAGGAGCAAAGGCAATTCAGTGCAGGAAGAGGATAATCTTTTAAACAAATGGGAAAATCTAGACCTTTTACAAAAGTTAGATCAAAATAGATCTTAGACTTAAATGTGAAACATAAAACTACAAAACTTATAGAAGATAACCTAGGAACAAATCTAGGTGGTTTGGGGTTTGGCGATGAATTTTTATATTCAACATCAAAAGCACAACACATGGAATAAAAAAACCCTTCAACTGAACTTTATTAAAATTAAAAACTTCTCTGTGAAAGAATGTTAAGACAATGAAAAGGTAAGCCAAAGATTAAAGTTATTTGCAAAACACATTAACTGATAAAGGACTGGTATTCAAAATTATAAACAATTAAAACTCAACAATAAGAAAAAAATCTACTTTTTTAAGTGGGCAGAAAGTCTGAAAATTACATCTCACTGAAGAAAATATGCAGGTGGCAAATAAGCATGGAAATGAAGCCCCACATTATATGTCATTAGGAGACTGCAAATTAAAATGAGATGTCACTACATATCTTTTAGAATGACTAAAATCCACAAAACTGACAAATACCAAATTCTGGCAACAGAATGCCCTCTCTTTGCTGATGAGAATGCAAAATGGTACAGCCACTTTGGAAGACATTTCAGCAGTTCCTTACAAAACTAAACATATTTGCACCATACAATCCAGTAATTGCACTCCTATTTACCCAACTGAGTTGTAAAGTTATCTCCACGCAAAAACCTGCACATGAATATTTATAGTAGCTTTATTCACAATTGCCAGAAACTGGAAGCCACCAAGATGTCCTTTAATAGGTGAATGAATAAACAAAGTCTGGCACATCCATTCAAAGGAATATTATTCAGCAATTAAGAGCTAGCAAGCCAAGAAAAGATATGGAAGACAGAAATGTATATTATTAAGTGAAAGAAGCCACTCTGAAAAGTCTGCATCATGTATGATTTCTACTATGACATTCTGCAAAAAGCAGAACTATAGGGAATATAAAAAGGTCAGTCAGTGGTTGCCAGGGGTTTGGTGTGAGGGCAGAGAAGATGGAGCACAGACAGTGTAATGGTGGACACACAACATTATGTGTTTGTCAAAAAAACACAGTTCTGTACAACACAAAAAAAGAGAACCTTAATATGACCTACAGACTACAATAAATAATATATCGATATTGGTTTATTAATTAAAAGTGCTATTGGTACATGGTGCCAAACTGTGCCCCAGATTCAAAGGGCCCTGCTTTATGTACCCTTTCCTTTGTGGTCTTTGTGTCATCAACCAAGTTGTTAGGGTTGACTTACAGGGTAGCTTGTCCCCCAGTTCTTTCCTCTCCATTTTGGGCCTCACAGAACTGTTTGAGTGTCCTCACAACATGGTAGTTAGTTTCCCCCAAATCCAGTGATCCAAAAGGCCAAGATGGAAGCTGCAATGCTTTTGATGACCTAGTGTGGAAATCATACACTGTCATTTGCATCATACTCTACTAGTAACAGATCAGCTCTGATTCACTGTGGGAGGAGACTACACAAGGGCATGAATACCAGGAGGAGGGTCATCTGGGACCATCCTGGAGGCTGGCTACCTCAGGCCCAAAGCCTGTTTCTAGACCCAGCTCCCACAGGCCTTGAGGTTCAGTTCCTGCTTCAACAGTGGGCTCTTTATTTTTGGTTTCTGGTTGACAAAGATTTTGAGAATGAGTGTGTATGTTTGTATTTATGTATATATTTAAAATTTTTTTCTATCATTTTTGTTTTTTAAGTAAAAAGATAAATTTTAGCATGTGCTAATCTATCCTTTTGATCCTCAAATCTCCTATTTCTCTTCTAAAAGTTTATTTTTCCATTATAAAATTACTACAGCTTTATAGTTGAGAGAAGTATAGAAGAATTCAAAATCTTATCCCTTCCAAAACAACTTGTAATAATGTATGATTGTATTTTCTTCCAGTATTTTTTAAATAAATTTTTAAATTTTAAAAAATCGTGTAGCTAATGCACATTCATTTTGGAAAAATTAATAAATAAAAACCAAAAACTAACCAGCATTTGTAATCTTTACCCAGATGTCCTGGGTTTATTCTATAAATAACAAACATAAAAATTTGTATATATAAGCCAGGTGTGGTGGCTCATGCCTGTAATCCCACCACTTTGGAAGGCCAAGATGGGCGGATCACGAGGTCAGGAGTTCGAGACCATCCTGGCCAACATGGTGAAACCTCGTTTGTACTAATAATACAAAAATTAGCTGGACATGGTGGCGGGTGCCTGTAGTCCCAGCTACTCAGGAGACTGAGGCAGGAGAATCGCTTGAACCCGGGAGGTGGAGGTTGCAGTGAGCCAAGATCATGCCACTACACTCCAGCCTGGGTAACAGAGCAAGACTCTGTCTCCAAAAAAAAAAAAAAAAAAAAAAGATATATATACATATACTCATACTTTTTAAAAGTGGGTTTCTACTGTATATGCCACTACCTGCCTGGGTTATTAAATTTATTCTTGCAGTGCCATTTAAATTCCTGAAGAGCATTCTATTTAAACTTAAATAAACTTATGTGTGACATTCCTTAGTCAATCATTCACTATTTTTAATCACTTAGACTTTTTTCACTACCATAAACCATGTGATGAAGATCCTTAGCTAAATTTTCCTTCACCTCACAGTTATTCCTTAGAGCTAAATCCTAGGAGTAGTAGAACTCTTGGTTCAAAGAGTATGAACACTTATCAGACTTCTGATACATTTTATCACAATCCCTTCCATCAGGTCTTCCTCTTGAGGCAGGAAAATAGTGTCTGGAGGCAGGGAACATAAAGCCTATTGACACTTCAGCTATGACAGGAAATACCATCTCCATGAGGCATAGCCAAGTAAATGTAACTTTACTTCATCCTCTTCATTTACATAGGGGATACACCAAGTAACCAATGGAATCCTCTAGAGGGTATTTAAACTCCCAGAAATTCTGTAATGGGGCCCTTGAGTCCTATGCTCAGGTCCATTCCCAAACTGTGGAGTGTACTTTCAACAAATTTCTGCTTTTGTTACTTTATTCTTTCCTTGCTTTGTTTGTGCATTCTGTCCAATTCTTTGTCCAATAACCTGGACACCCTCCACCGATAACACTCCTATAATTATGCAGTTGTGCAGTGCACAGCCTGTGCCCTGTGTGGTAGTGTTGCCCACTTAGCAGTGAGGAGCACTCCAGCCAGGCTGGAGTGCCATGGTGCAGTCTCTGCTCACTGCAACCTCTGCCTTTCAGGTTCAAGTCATCCTCCCACCTCAGCCTTCTGAGTAGTTAGGACTCCAGGCATGTGCCACCATGCTTGGCTAATTTCTGTATTTTTTGTAAACATGGGGTCTCACTATTTTACCCAGGCTGGTCTTGAACTCCTGAGCTCAAGTGATCCACCTGCCTTGGCCTCCCCAAATGCTGGGATTACAGGTGTAAGCCACCGTGCCTAGCCTGGATGTTATCATCTTTTAAATGTTTGCTAAATGATGAGTGAAAAAGTATTTTGTTGTTCTAGGCATATTTTTAATATACAGTAAGTGTGGTTCCAGTCATTTATTGAAGAAGTATTTATTGAGGTCCTATAACACAATAGTAAACAAAAGAATCCCTGTCATCATGGACCTTAACTTCCAGTGAATGCATGTGTATGTGTTTGAGTGTCCTGCCCCTCACCTCTGTCAGGACACCCATCACAGGCTCCTCTGTATGCACCAGGCAGACAAAACCTTCCGAGCTGTCTCTCAGGATTGGCAGACTGACCACTTCTCAGTCCTCACAGGGGAGAACTAGGGAAGAAACAATCTCTGCCAGCCAATGGCCTTCAGACCTCTCCTGTCATGTTTGATGGAGATGAGGCGGTCTTCAATGAAAATAAGAGACTCAGGACACTGGCAAGATGAGGTTGGAAGAGTTATCTCGGTCACAAGAAGGCTGGAATGGTAATATTGAAGCTTTAGGAAGTAGGGAAATTTGACCTTGGTGAACATTACACGGAAGGGCTTCCATTTTGTTTGTAGGTTCTTCTGGAAGTGATGGAAACTGAGTCTAAAGACTTTGTGGCATAGCAGGGACTCAGCCTTTTACTTTGCTCTTGAAGGATCCTACCCACTCAGACAATGTAGCAATCACTGCAGGGCCCCACAGGGAACCGGGGAAGGTCAAAAGCCAGGCTGTGACTGGCTGGATCTGCTCTTGCTCTGTGGCCATCTCACTATCCTTAAAGTAATGTGAAACATGGGTGTGTGTGTGTGTGTGTGCATGCATTTGTTTTCTTCCGGGCCATCTGCTGTCCTCATAGCCCTGCAGTGAGTCAGACTCCATCATCAGATTAAAAGTGGAAAAGGAGCAGAAGTTCCAGGCAGGAATGAGGCTGCCCTTTCACTAAGCTCAGCTGTAGCGTAACTCATTGGATGGCTGAGTGACAGGACTGGAAGATGTCCTTTGGGGCTCTAGCCTGGTGCTGTGAAACCAGTACAGCAGCGAGACACTGGGAAGGCATTTTTGCACAGACTGGGAAGAGGCGCTCACAGTGGCAGCCATGAGGCAACTCCAGGGACAGGGGTCCTCGAGAGCATCAGTGATCAGCCCCTTCACATGAGGGGCCCCCACTAAACATTAGGTGCAAGGGGAGCAGGAGTGGAAGGGGCGGCAGGTAAGGCTGACCTGGCCCGGCACCAGTGTGGGTCTGACTCCTAGGAGGTGCCCCGGGTTGGAGCAGGCAAGCATTTGTCATTCACTTCTGCCCAAGGCCTGACATCTCCATCATCCAAGCTAAGCAGAGCAGGGAAAGGATACCCCATCTGAAGCACACACAGGGTGTGACTTCCCTAAAGACACAGCATATTATAAATGAGTCAGGCCTAAGACTCAGAAGCAATGGCTCCCTGTCCTGGGATCACTCCCTCATTCACTCCTTTCTGGGAATGCCCATTAGGGACCTCTCCTTATGAACAGCAACACGTTTACTGAGCACAATAGAGCAGCGGGGTAGGGGGACTCGTTTCATACAGGCAATGAGGGGGATGTAGTCTGCAGAAAGGTTGAAGGCAACAAGAAAACCACCAAAAATAGCTCTGCTTTTTATTATCACTGCACTGGCAATTCCAAAGTCAGTGATTAAATTAGCCCAAAAAACCTTCTGTTAGTCTTAAGTTCTAAATAATCATTGTGGTTATGGTTAGGTTTTAATAATATGATATTAGCACTTTAAAAAGCCACCTGTAATAAGCATTGTATTCTATATAGAAATTAATCCAAAGAACTTCCAGTTATACACTTGGCCCCCAACACACCCAGACTCAGCCAGGGGAATTTGTTTCAAGTTTGGTAACAATTTGGAATGCTTCAAAGAAATGGTAACAATGATCATAACTTGTTCTCACACACTACCTCGCCATCAGCACCATCTTAAAGTTTCTGGAATGAGGTGTGCCCGAGAATCGTGATGTCAGCAGGCAGAGGGTGAGTTAGGTGTTGTCACTGTCTGCTATCTAATTGTTCAGGTGACTGTGATCAAGCCCAGTGGAATTTTACCCAATTTCCTAATTATCACTTAAAATGACCTTTAAAATGATATCACATGGAAATAACAGATTACATTGAGCATACAGAACACTGATTTATTGCTAGCCAGACAACGCAGTTAAAAGAGAAGGCTGGGCATGGTGGCTTAGGCCTGTAATCCCAGCACCTTGGAAGGCTGAGGCAGGATGATCATTTGAGTCCAGGAGTTTTAGACCAGCCTGGGCAACACGGTAAAACTCTGTCTCTACAAAAAATAATTAGCTGGATGTGGTGGTGCATGCCTGTAGTCCCAGCTACTCAGGAGGCTGAGATGGGAAGATCACTTGAGCTCAGGGGTTAGAGGTTGCAGTGAGCTATGATCACACCACTGTAATCCAGCTTGGACAATAAAATGACACTCTGTCAAAAAAAAAAAAAAAAGAAGAAAAAGAACAGAAAAAAGAAAGTAAAAATTGCTAAATTCCTCCAAAGTGTATGTAGGAAATAATGTAAATGGTGGTCCATTTCCAAGACAAAGTGCCTCAAGTAGGCTTAGGTCTGCAAGCTACAGGACAGAATGTACTAGGCCCCTGCTTTAATAGCTGGCACCTGCTTGTTGGGGCCCCCTTAACTGCCCTCACCTGAACCTAAGAGTTTAGTCTAGAAGGAAAGCTTAGTAGCATGCAAAATAGCTCACTTTATCTATTCTTATCAGCTTGCCTGAATATGTAGTAGGTCATAAGTCAAATACTTTAAAAGCCCCTGAGCAGACTGTAATTGCAACGCAGTAGGGGCTGCAACAAAATGCAGTGAGACAACCATAAAGAAAACACCTAAAACCCGGGAAGACGGCTGTGAGAAGGCAACACCGGAATGCAGCTCCCACCAAATGAGAGGCACGGGGCTAGAGGACTTCATGATTCCAGGGCGAGAGCCGCCCAGCAGGGCAAATCAAGACGGGGGGGCAGGGGCGGGGGCGGGGAGGGGGGAGGGGAGGGGGGACGGGGACGGGGGAGGGGAGGG
>CAUYQU010103945.1:0-21307 GCA_963574635.1 Cheracebus regulus
CTTTTTCTAAAATCTCTTCCTCTTTCTCTTTCATTTTTTCTTTCTTTTGCTGTTTCTTTCTTTCTCCTTTTCTCTCTTTTTCTAAAATCTCTTCCTCTTCCTTTCTCTCTTTCATTCTTTTTTTAAAAAAAAAAAAAAAAAGAAAATGTGGTACATATATGCAATAGAGTACTATTCAACCATAAAAAAGGAGGAACTCTAGTTATTTGCAACAACATGGATGGAACTGCAAATCATTAAATGAAATAAACCAGGCACAGAAAGAGAAACATCGCATGCTCTCACTTATTTGTAGACTCTAAAAATCAAAACAATTGAACTCATGGACATAGAGAGTAGAAGGATGTTTACCAGAGGCTGGGAAGTGTAGTAAGGGGTTGTGGGTGTGGGGGTGGGGTGGGGATGGTTAATGTGAGAAAAAGAAAGAATGATTAAGACCTACTATTTGAGGGCACAAGAGGGTGACTATAGTCAATAATAACTTAATCCTATATTTTTTTTAAAAAACTTAAAAATGTAATTGGACTGTTTGTAACCGAAATGATAAATGCTTGAGGAGATGGATAACTTATTCTCTTTGATGTGCTTATTTCACATTGCATGCCTGTATCAAAATATCTCATGTACTCCATAAATATATACACCTACTATGTGTCCACAAAAAAATGTTTTTTACTAATAAAAAATTTATTAAAAAAAAGAAAATTGGTTTCAGAATAGCTGTCACTGTTGTGATAACATTGCTTTAAGTTCCTAAGAACAGGTCGTTAGCATTGTAGCTACTCCATGACGGTTAGTTGGATCTATTTTTTGAGGTTTCAACATGCCAGTCTAGCCCACCTTGTGTATCTTCTTTCCAGTGCTACTTTCTGTCTGCCTGCCCCTATTTGTCAACCTGTCACTTAACATTCTTCTTTAGGACATGACTTCTTTTTTCTGTCTCCTATTGTGCCTGCCTTGGGCTTTGGCTCCTGTATACTTCCAAACAGTCTTTATTCTTCAGTTCAGGTGTGGAGCCCAGAATAAACTTATAATCCTGCAGGCATTCTTGAAGTGACACTTAGATGAGATTTTCTGCATCGTTAAGTAACTTAAAGTGGATATGTCCTCCTACAAGCTGAATCAAAACTATAATTTTTTTTTTCATTTCAGAAACAAACAAATCCAAAAGGAGAGAGAGCCTCAAGCTTTACATTGTAGGACATGCTTTTGCTTTGGAACCAATTGTCTGGCTCTGTGCTAATGGCTTAGCAATTATAGTTAACATTGAGGCTGCTCATTAACATTGCTGGTGCTAGTTTTTCTCATATACTCCAAGTAGGCAGGTACCCTAGCCACCTTATTTTTACCATTATAGCCCCAGCACATTGCAAGCTGCCTAACATGAATGAATGAGTGAATCAATGAATGGATCCATAAATCTATAAAATAGCACCAATTAT
Source organism: Cheracebus regulus (assembly GCA_963574635.1). NCBI lineage: Eukaryota > Metazoa > Chordata > Mammalia > Primates > Pitheciidae > Cheracebus > Cheracebus regulus. Next base: position 1,443 of record CAUYQU010103945.1, read on the forward strand.
TCCTACCTAAGATGGCTATTGTGGGGATAAAATGAAATAATGTAGTAAAAACATTAGCCACTTTCTGTCACAAGGTGAACATGCAACAAATACTAGTTCTCCTCCTTCCCACTCACTAGAGGAATGCAAATGTAATTAATTGTGTAATGTACTGGATTCTCAAGCTACACTAGTAGATAGGTCTTTGGCGTGATTGTATATGCACCTTTATAGCATTATGTTAAATAAGCAAAACTGTTCACTAAGTCCAGGCATGAGAAAGTTGGTCTGCTGCTTATGAAGGATCTAGAATTAAAATCACTTTTAGCAGTAACTTATCTGTATCACGAAGGTGATAAAAAGAAAATTCCCTCTGAACAGTACCTATTGTTCCCCATGGTGTTCCTTTTGTTCCTCACTGCCATAGGCAGTTCAAGGATCTTTTCCAGAACACAAAGCCAAGAACTCCAGTTATCAATTCTGAAAAGATATTGCTTAGTTCTTTTTTTTTGAGACGGAATATTGCTCTGTCACCCAGGCTGGAGTACGGTGACATGATATCAGCTCACTGCAACCTCCACCTCCCGGGTTCCAGTGATTCTCCTGCCTCAGCCTCCTGAGTAGCTGGGATTACAGGTGTGTGCCACCACACCTGGCTAATTTTTTGTATTTTTAGTAGAGACGGGGTTTCACTGTGTTAGCCAGGATGGTCGCAATCTCCTGACCTCGTGAATCCAGTACTGGGGTTGTAGACGTGAGTCACCACTCAGGGCTGATGTTGCTTAGTTCTAAGAATTAGAGCAAATCTGTTAAGTGGCTTTGGTGTCTGCCATTAAGACAGACATAGGCATTAAACCATAGGCATTAAAATAGCAGCAGGTTTTCAGGGCCAAATGTGTTTGGGAATTCCTGAGCTGACCAAAGTAAACCTATCTTGTTACTGTGAGTCCTCACTGGGTTTTACTATGGTGATGCACATTGTTTGGCAGAAGCCTTGCAAGCAGCATAGCCCTAGACATGTCCACCCTCTGGAAAACTGGCTCCATGTGTCCCAGATATGGCCATAAAGCAAGAAGTTGAGAAAATGGCATAGCACTAACAGCCCTAGTAGATTTTGGCAACTTATCCAAAAGGCCAGAAGATGAGCAATAAGGATTTGGGAAATAAAAACATGGCCTAAAATGTTGAATTTGGCAGATTTCCCCTTGTCTGTCATTCCAATTAGGAATCTGAAGTTATAGCCAAAGATAAGTATCTTTCCTTCTATCAAAAAACAAATGTGTAGGTGTTAAAAGCTGCAGTAATCTCCATCGATTCTTGCTGTCAGCCTTTGTCTCCCAGGCTAGGAACTTTGATCCTTTTGGTTCCCACACCACAAAGTTCCTACCATCAAGATGGCAGACATTATTAACAGTGTCACTTGACTTAAGCATGTTTTATCTAATTGTTTGTAGACCATGGAACCAGGAAACTTGGGAATGAAATCTATTTTGGATGAGCCTGAACAAAGAGGCTTCTGCCAATGGGCAGGGGAACTGCTAAAGCAAGGGAAATGCAGTTGCAGGTTTGGTGCTTGTTTCCCAGTAGCTCACTGCAGTTCTCCCTGCCGGACATTGTGATAGAGAATTAATTGGCATTTCACTTTGCAGTATCTTTTAAGATTTCAAATGGCACCATAGCATTTCTTTTAACTTTTCCGCACTGATGCATATATTCTGGGCTCTTTGGTAGGTAGCATAGTTTAAGGGCTTCATAAATACTTGTTGAGAATAAGCCTAGGACCTCTATGAGGTTTAAGGACAATTTGTGTTCATGGGTCATAAGGAAGGCATTTTTAAAGTATAACTTGGCCATCAGTCAAAAATGCCTAGCAACTATTCCCGTCTCCATCAGTCTAAATTAGCAGCTGTTTGTAGCAATAATTAGCCCAATTCCCCTGGGTGCAATATTTAGTCAACAAAAGCACACAACTCTGCTATTCACTACTTCTTGAGGAAACGGTCAGGAGATGAAGTTAGGTTCTCTACCCTCATTCAAACACTTGAAACTCTTGTTTCCAGAGCTTATGCCTCTTCACTTTCACCTTCCAATCCCAGTATCATTACAATTATGACATTGTTGATTAGCCTCTCTCCTTCCTTCCTATACAACACTGAAAATCTGCCAGAAATACAGCTATACAAACTGTATTGCTATGAATTTTGAGCATTTTACAGGTATATTTTTTTTATATGAGCAAAATTTACACAACAGAAAATTAACCATTTTAAGGCCAGGTGCAGTGGCTCACACCTGTAATCCCAGCACTTTTCGAGGCCAGGGTGGGTGGATTGCCTGGGCCCAGGAGTTCAAGACCAATCTGGGCAACATAATGAGAGTCTCCTTCTAAAAAAACAATTAACCATTTTAAAGTGCACGATTCAGTGGCATTTAGAACATTCACATTGTTATGTAGCCACCACCTCTATCAAGTTCCAAACACTTCCATCATACCAAAAGTAAGCCTTATACTCATTAAGCAGTTACTCCCCATCTCCCCTTTCCTCTTAGCCCCTAGCAACCATCAGTCTACTCCCTGTCTTTATGAATTTTTGCCTTTTTTGGACATTTCATACAGATGGGTCACACAACATGTGGCCCTTTTTGATAGCTTCTTTCACAGAACATAATGTTTTCAGTCATCATCCACATTGTAGCATGTGTTAGTGTTTCATTCCTTTTTATGGCTGAATAATATTCCATTGTATAGATATACCTACAGTTGTAATTTTTAGACCCAAGATATATTATATTTGTAAATCCAAAGCTTTAAGAGGCATTAAGAGACTCAAAAGGACATATAACCCTGGAAGTAACTGGCCTGAAGTTTTTCTAGATGAAATAGAAGAGTACAGATCTGAAATTGTCCTCCTGGCTGCTGCCAGCTAGCTTTGTGGCCTTGTATAAATGAACATCAGTTTTCTTAATTAGAAAATAAGTAGCTAGATCTAGTACTAAATTGTTTCAAGGTTGTTTCTTTGCTCAAAAATTCCCAACATCCCCCACACAATACTCTGCATATAATAGCTCTTAGGAGTATTGTTTACGGAACTTGAAATATCAAACTCAGCAAGATTACCAGTCCAGCATCATTTGATATGCTCAGAAGTTATATGCTTCATGCCATAATTCTCTTATTTTTAAGAGAATCACTTGCATTTTTGAATCAAAGTGTTCATTATTAATAACTGAACCTTCCAAATCTGGTGTGATTGAGACATACCAGCGCCTTGCTTTTACATGAGAACTCTAGCCAGAAAACCTAAATGAAGAAGAGAAATAGTGCATCCACTGGGGGACTTTGTGAGAAAGCTCATGAATATTTTCCATAGCATCTGCTGGGAATATGGTGCAAGAAAATGAATACAAGGAGAATGAAAATGAGCCAGACAAAAAACTCCCTTTTTAATGTTTATTTTAAAGAGAGGCTAGTAATTGATTAAACTAATCCAATATCTGGAAACATTCTTTTTTAATATTCACTTTGCCTTTTATGCAGTTTGAAATTTTGGAGACTTCCCTTTGAAGTGGAGCAGGGTCGAGTCTGAAAGGAACAAACAGTTTCCCGGACAGATGTGTGAAGAAATGCCTGGAGCTATGTGCTTCTTGCTGGGGTTAGATGTGACTAGGCCAGGCTGTTAAATACACAGCAACATGAAATATGAATATTCTTTTGCTTTCACAGGGATTTTTTTTCTGATAGTAAAAAGGAAGAGGGCAAGCCATTGTGTTGTTTTCTTCAATTCTTTCACTTTTTTAAAAGCTTGTATTCATTTGTTTTATGTTACTGTGCTGTGACATTTTGAGATCTCTTAAAACTCATATGTAAAAAAGCACTTTTTAAAAGATATTTCTTTTTATTTCATTATTATGCAGTGATATTGAAAGTTATCTTGACATTTCTAAAACATTGTTTTGTTTACATTACAGAGTCTCCATGGCAACTGCATCCTCCCAGGTTCTAATTCCTGAAATCAACCTCAATGACACATTTGATACATTTGCCTTAGATTTTTCCAGAGAGAAGAAATTGCTAGAATGTCTGGATTATCTTACAGGTATTATCTTTTATGTTCTCTTTAATATTGTGCACATTCAGTGATATAAACACTTTGCCACCGGATCAGTTATTCCCTAAAAACCAGAGGAATGGGCTTTTGACCTAGGAATGACACTGATGTTTCCATAAACAATTTCTGCGCACTACCCTTTGTTTTTAACAGAAACAACATAGCCCATGACTAAAGTAGGGGCAGGAGAAAAAGGAGGCTCAATCATTAAAAGCATACTTATCACTGTTTCCCTCACTCTCAAGGTGTGGGTGCTAAAAATAATATCTCTGTTGGGTATTTTTCATATCATGTTAGTAAGGCAACTCACAATACATTAGCAGAGAAAAAATTGGCAGCTAACTGATTGGTTGTCTGCACTGCTTCACCTCCTTGTATTTGTGATCTTGTTTTAATTTGCACAACATCGACTTGAGGTAAAGCATTATAATCCCCATTTTGCAAATGACAGAGATCAGGTGTCTTGCTGGAAATCAGATAACTAGGGAATGGTAGAATTAGAATTTGGCTGGGATCTGTAAAAACTCCAAAAACTTCTGCTCTTTCTAGTAAAAGACTGAATATCATCTTGGCAAACATTACCATGGCAAAGGTCACAAATTCACATTGGAATTCCTGGTTCTGTGTTTCAGTATGCTTACTGGTTGGTGTTTTGTTTTGTTTTGTTTTGTTTTTCCTTTGGTTGAGCTTAAAAAACAAGAACAACAATAAAACAACAAAAACCTCAGGCCACTCCTATTCCTAACCATGCTTCTAAACTTTTATTTGCTGTCAACTTCTAAAAGCAGGAAGTGAGAACCTTCACTGGTAGAACTTGGACTGTTTAGACAGACAACCTTATTTGTGTTAGCCAAAGCTACCAGTGCCTGTGACTTCAGGAAAGCACAATGTACCTAGTGAAGCCAGATGTGCACTGCACTTAAGACATACAGCCTTTAAGAGACCACATCCCTAACTTAGCATGGCATGAGCTTCTCATTTCCAATTCTGTGTGTACATGTTTATGGGAAAGCGATTGAACAAAGTGGAGCAGGAGAGAGGGGACATTGTGTGATGTTTGTTTTTACAGTCTGTGGATAGAAGGCAAGGAGTTCTATATTCAGGGAACACTGTACCCAGAAGATGAACATTTTTTTCCTTTCAAGGATCCAATGTGCTGTTTTTAGCCTTTCTGCATTGTCAAGGAAGGCAGGCATTCCACAAACTTCTTACCTTATGTAACTCTCTCTTTCAAACATACCGTTCCTATTAAGGAAAAAAGAAATTGACTAAAATAGCATTTACTGTAAGGAACTAAACTTGATTTCAAATACTTGTGAGCACAATGCCCTCCTATTTATGCTTTTAACTCTGAGATTTATTTAAACTGACACTATCGAATAAAACTTTCTATGATGATAGAAATCTATATCTGTACTGTCCAGTGTTAGTTGCTAGCCACATGGGGCTATTGAAAACTTGAAATGTGGCTAGTGAATTTTTACTTTTATTTAACTTTAAATGTAATTGAAATTTAAACCACCACATGTAGGTCATAGTTATTGTGTATTGGACAGTGCAGGTCTAGACTTTCTCCAGCTAAGCTGTTTTTCCCAATTGCATCCTGTTAAAAAATCTTATTTTTCTTATATCATTTGGGAATGAATTTAGTTACAAGCAACAAAAAATCCACCTAGCAGTGAATAAAGCCATCAAAGAGTGTTAGTATTACAGACATAGAGGAGAAGCCTGTGTTCTAGGACTGGGCAGTGGTTCAGTGATTACCTCAGACCCCAGGCTCTTTCTTTTTCCCTCCTCTGCCACCTTCATTATGTTGCCTTTTTGCCACATGATCACAATATGACTATTCCACCTCCAAGCGTTGTGCTCAAGCTCTAGGCAAGATGAAAGGAGTGGAGGAGAAATGATGGACAAAATGCACTACCAGGGAGATTTGTCTTTGTTTATCAGAAAAACGAGAAGCTTTATCAGAAGACCCACCTAGCAAACTTCCGCTTCTGTCTGGTGGGCCATATCTGTGTTATCAAGTCGTGTCCAAGGGCAGAAAAGACTGGAAAGTTAAGTATTTGCCTAGGCACATGGCCATTCTGCCCAGAATCAGTCTTACTGACAAGAATGTGTCCTTGCCATTTCCCAGTAATTATTTCATAGTATTTCAACAACATATGCCCATTTTAATCTCTATAGGAATGCAAAAGTATTGATTAAAGGGGAAATTGTGAAAGTAGTTTTCACTGAATTGTAACGTACACCATATTTCATCCCGCTGGCTGTTTATGTCAAACTAAAGGCCATATGGGGTACCTGCTATTATGTCTTCTGAGCTGTCAACCCCAAATACAAATTCAGTCCATTTCTAGACATAACATCGATCCTGACCATAACATACGATGCTTGGCTGATACCGCCAAGTCCAAATAGTTTATCAGACATTTGTAAGCAGGAAATGAAGTGTTTGTGGAGTATTAGCCCACCATTCCTTGGGTGGTGTTTGTAACAGAGACAAGAAAATAACATTTCTGGTACCAATTCCATGAGTATTGAAATTGGCAGCATGCTGCTGTTCTCATTTACACTAAATTGGGTATTGACTTCTCAGGACAAACTCATTGGGTTTACAGTCAAAATAAGGTTAGCCTGTCTCATTGTAAAAACAAGATTTTTTTCCCCTATGACATGCCTCTAAGTGGTATGTCAAGTTAATAACCCATAGAGGTGACATTTCCTTCCTGACTATGGCTACTATCATGTGTCTCACAGTTACTTGCCTATTTTGAACATATGTTTTCTTTCTATTTAATCATATATTGGAGTACAGAAAGAACAAAATTTTTCTACAATGGTTGATGGAGAAATAATTCAGCAAACTGTTTAAATTATGAGAGAGTAAGTATTTCTTCACTGATCCATGCAGGAGTGATTCCACACTAACAGGGACCACACAGACAATAATAAGCACATTTTACAATGCAGCTGGGCTTTCTCCATGGAATGCATATCCTGATTGGTGTCACTGATTCATGCACATCCAAGTCATACCACATGACACTAAATTTCACATATGAATACTTCAGGAGACAGATATACAAATACATATTCAAGAAAGAATGCTTTAAAGGTTATATAGAACCCTTCTATCTTAATGCACAATTTAATGCCATGCTTGTCACTTTGGAGGTGCTCAACAATGTTTATGGAATTCAGAACCAATAGATAAAGCTAAGCTAATTGACTTAATACCATAGACTTGCTTCTATGATACTTGTCCTAGAGGTATATTCAAAGAGCAAAGTGAAGACTACTAAAGCGGAGTTTAAATTTACAGATTTTATACTTTTCTTCCTCTTTGGATTTGCTTAGGACTCATCAAATCTAATCATAATTTAGAACAGGAAAGAACTCTGCAATAGCATAAGTAAAGGTTGCTCCTAATCTGTAGAATGCAGGTATAGTCCTCCTGTAGAAGATAGAGTCTACTGTATAGAAGAGTGAAAGTAAATGCACTGGATCAATTCTCTAAACCAGGGGTCAGCAAACTTTGACTGTGAAGCACCAGATGGTAGACTTTCTAGGCTTTGTAGGCCATATGGCCACAACTACTCAACTTTGCTGTTGTGCCAAAGCAGCCATAGACAATACATAAATGAATGAATCTGGCTGTGTTCCAATAAAACTTTATTTACAAAAACAGGCAGTGGGCCAGACGTGGCCCACAGTCACAGTTTGCCAACCCCTCCTCTAAAATGTTATTTACAATGCAAAGCACTCATTTTCTCATCTTTTCCTTGCCCACATATTCTTCTCATAAAACCAGTTGCTGAAATCAATTCAGTAGAAGTCATTTTAAACTCATTATTTTGGCAGGATTTAGACTTCTCTGCTCCAGACTGTGTTAAAGAAATAAAACAGTAGCCTTCTACAATGATAAATTAACTAAATGCCAAAAAAATATGTTTTCCTTGGGGAAGGAAAATGTACCTCTTAGATATGATTGATTATTAATCATGGTCTTCTTAATTTGAAATATCACATGAGTTGAGAAATGAGAAGAAAATAGGGGTGGGCTAATAAGTTATTTTTTTTATTTAAGTCATCAAAACATCTAATGAAAGAAAAATTCAAACAATTATATGGCTGATTTGCTGTAGGATAACAAATAACAGTATTTTTTCAATTGGGCACCTAAATATACAAGTATCTGGCACCATGTATTAATAGATCAGGGGTTGGTGAACTTTGGGTTACAGGCCAAATCTGGCCCTCCACCTATTGTTGTAAATAAAGTTTTATTGGAACCTGGCCATGCCCAAATGTATAAGTTGTGGCTGTTTTCATGCTATAATGGCAGAGTTGACTAGCTGCAACAGAGACTATATGGCCCACAAAGCCTGAAAATTTACCATGAAGGCCTTTACTGAAAAAGCCAACTTCCCAAAGTGAATGCAACTATGAAACTTCATCTTGTTTACTTTTTATTTGACATATTTTCCTTCATGCACAAGAAAGTATTGTTTGTTTAACCTCTCAAACATATTCTCATGATTTCATGGTAATTACAGATAAGTCCATACTGGCTGACTCTAGTCACACTCTTTATTAAAAACAAAAGCAATGGCCAGCCAATCAATCAAATATTATTTAGATTGGGGTCACCATCTCTGGGATAGTAGTCCTGATGAACCTATTGAGAAAGACCTGCTTAATTGTCAGACATCTCCTCTGAAATGGTATCCCAGCGGTGTGTGCTTTTCCACAGCTCCCAACCCTCCCACAATTAGAGAAGAGCTCTGTACAGCTTCATATGACACCATCACTGTGCATTGGACCTCTGACGATGAATTCAGTGTGGTCTCCTACGAGCTCCAGTACACCATATTCACCGGACAAGCCAACGTCGTTAGTGAGTATCTCATGGCCTATTTATTTCTCTCTTTGGTTACTTTCTTCAGATTGACTGCATTCCTAAATTTAAACATCAAAGGAAGACAAGGAAGGAAAGAACACACAATATTTATTAACTTGTCTTTCCAAAACAAGAAAGTGATAGCACTTCCTTGTACTATGCTAGTAAAAACAGCTGGCTAAATATTGATGAAAATTAATGATGTCTAGCAAACCACATGGATGAATCTCATCAATATATTGTTAAGGGAAAGAAGCCAGAAACAAATGTGTGTGTGTGTGTGTGTGTGTGTGTGTGTGTGTGTGTGTGTGTGTGTGTATGCAGTATTAAACCACATATAGGTTAATAACTTAAAGATCAAAATAATCTATTTTGCTTAAAGAAATGTTCATGGGTGTTAAAACTATAAAGCCTGGGCAACATGGTGAAACCCCATCTCTACAAAAAATACAAAAATTAGCTGGTTGTGATGACACACACCTGTAGTCCCAGCTAGTCAAGAGGCTGAGGCAGGAGGATGGCTTGAGCCCAAAAAGCAGAAGTTGCAGTGAGCAGAGATCACACCACTGCACTCCAGCCAGGGCAACAGAGTGAGACGCTGTCTAAAAAAAAATAAAAATAAAAAGTCAGGATGATGGTTACCTCCAGGATTGGAAGGAAAATTGCACTATTGGAAAGAAATATATGGGAGTTCTTGGGGTTAATGGCAATTTCTAGGTGAGAGTTACACACTTTAGTCATTATATCATACATTTGGTTTTATGTACTTTCCTGAATGTTATTTCACATTTTTTAAAAGAAAGGATTTAATAAAATAAATAGCCAAAGAATGTTAAATACCTGGTCCCATTCTGAGAAGAGCTGGGGCCATCACTTAAAATGCTAATAACTGGCCCCACCGGGGAAGAATTTCCAACCCTACCTCAAACATTAGAGGTGCCCCCTCTCACTGAGGCCCATTTGATATCTGGCATCGAGATAACTTGGTGATTTCAAATAGCAGTAGTAGCAAGCCACAGAGATGATAATAGAGGAAGCAGTCCTCCCACCCACAGAGTTATTTAAATTGAACTGAGCAAATGGCAATGGAGCAGAAGAAATGGCTTTTCATGGGAGCAAGTTTGAAAATTCTTTAACAAAGAAAAATACAATATGTCAAAGTAGAACTGAAGAGAAGAGCAATCATTGTTTCAACAAAGAGATGTTTTGAATAAATTTATATCAATTTAATGTGATTTTATTATATAAACCTTTTCTCTCTTAACTACACACTGTTCTTTCCTAGCACAAGTAATTCTGAGTCATATGATGCTTACCATAGAAATTTGATTTAGGATTAATTAAAAGAATGATGCAGAAACACACCAAGTTCTAAGGCACTAAAGTGTAAATGACCCATACCAACAAATGCCCCACCACCCAACCTTCCTTATATCCACTTTCCCCAACTTTTTCAACTTCCTCTCCTCGACTCCCTCGCCTTCTACCCTATAATTGGCCTGCCTTGGAAGCTTTTATTAAAATCTTGCCATTTACCAAGAATGTGTAATTTTTGAATGAAAGTGGGGAAAGTCATGAAATGTCAACAACAGCTCTGGGAAGCTGCCTGAGTATGTAGGGAATATAGAAAGGTCAGAAATGGTGGGTGGGACAAAAATGTCTTGGAGGAAGTTGTGGTTAAACTAAGTCTTGAAAAAAAGTGGGTGCATTTTAGCAAGTTAAGGTTGTACCAGACAGCTATGTCATCATAAGCAAACCTATCAAGGTATAATATAGCAGGGTACATTGGGAGGTCTTGCCTAATTAAGCCTGGCTGGTAAGTAAGGAAAGGGAAACAGTGAGAAATGACGATAAAGAAATAGAACCAGGACTCAAACCCATATTGACCTAGCTCCAAAAAGCACATGTTCTTAATCCTTCATCCTCAGTCACTTAATCCTAACTCACAGGCAAGAGCTAGATTGCAGAGGGCTACCCAGGCAATACCATGTCTGGATTTCACCCTGTGGGCTTGAGAGTCATGCGGGACAGTAGTGTGATCAGAGGTATAATTAGAAGGTGACCCAGGAGCACTGTGGAGAGTGGAGAGGAACAGGGCAGGACTAGAAGCAGAGACATCACCTGGGAAGTTTCATAGTAATTCACTATGAAATAGCCAGGACCTGCAAATAGTACCAACATCAGAAATGGAAAGGAAAAGATGATTCCAGGAAGGCTTCTCTGCATCTGGCCCATTTCCTTGGGAAACATCATCACTGTCCTCAGATATTTGGAGTGCTTTTTGGAGCAAGTCGGAAGAGCACTGTATAGCAATGGTTTAGTAACATTTTGCTCTCCTTCTAGGATTTTGAATTACTCTAGTATCATTCCTCATTCCTGACTCTATATGCCCTGCAGCAAATCATAAAGAAATACTTTCTCTAAAATATTTTTCTATATATGCATATCATATACAATTCTTTACCTTGTTTTTTTCACTAAATATTATGTCTGAGAGATCATTCTATTTCAGCACAAATGAACTGTCACATTCCTTTTTGAGGCAGTATCATATCCTATTGTAAAGATATGCTCTAATTTATTTATCCCATCTCCTATAGATGTGTATTTAGCTTGTTTCCAATCTTGGGCCCTTATAAACAATGCCCCAATAGCCCCAAGGATGTTCAAGATATCTTTGAATATCTCTCCATCCACACATGGGGAATTATATCTGTAGTATAATCTCTTGAGGTGCAATTGCTAGGAAAAGATTATTTGCATTTTAATTTTACTCGACATTGCCAAATTGCCCTTCAGAGAGATGATCTGATTTTTAAATGCATTTTTCCAGCTGTATGAGCTTATATTTCACTGATCTTGGCTACATATACCATAAACTTAACAAAGATTTAAAGTCTAGTAAAATTTTAAACCTTGATTGGGCTTCACCATAAACCTGAAACACAAATTATTCTATGATCACTAATATCATACTAAATAATCACTCCTTCATATAAGCAGTGATTCTCAACAGGGGCAGTTTTGCCCCCTAAGGGACATTTGGCAATGTCTTGAGAGACTTTTGGTTCTCAAAACCTGGAAGGAGGGTCCTATTGGCATCTAGTGGGTAGAAGTGAGGGATGATGGGAAATCTTCCACAATGCACAAGAAATCCCACAACAACAAAGAACTATCTGGCCTAAAATGTCAGTAATGTCAAAGTTGAGAAACTCTAATTTAAAGCAAAGTAAATGTATAAGATCTACATGATTACATGCTAAATACTGAGACCATAACACACTAATCCACACACTACTATACTATGTAGCATGGAAGGGAAAACACAACAAAAAGAAGGGACTATAATTAACCTCTTTTGTCTTCACGTAAGGAATTGTTTTCTCAATATTTTGTGATGAATATTAGTAGCATATTTGGGATAAACTGAACCAGGGATTGTATCAAACTTGAAGAAGATGAAATTTAAAAGATGATTAGAAATTCCAAGATAATCAGAGAAAAGGAGCACATGAAGGTCTGAGAAGAGCAGGTAGAAAATGGAGGGATGATTCTTTCCAAAACACCAATGGAAGGTTCTCTGAAAATACATAGAGGACTGACAGAACGAACGTCTGTTGATGAGTGAATAGTCTAACCAGAAAAAGAAAACATTTGGAGTCATTTTATACCAAAAGAGTGGTTCTTGGCCCATGTGAGAAATGTTATATTTCTCTGAAATCAGTTTCATCTGATTCAGGAAAAGTGCTAACAGTTTTCTATCACTGTGAAATAAATTTCCAAAAACTTAGCAGTTTAAAACAATATCAACTTATTATTTCAGTTTCCATGGGCTAGGATTCTGGGCATAGTTGAGCTATGGGTCCTCTTCTTAGGGTGTCACAGTCTAAAATCAAGGTGCTAGCTGGGCCGTATTCTCATCTGGAGACTCAACTAAGGAAGAATCTACTTCCTAGCTCCCTCCATTTGTTGACAAATTTGTTTCACTGTGGTTGTGGAATTTGTGGCAGCTTGTTTCATCAAGGCCAGCAAGGGAGAGAGTCTGCTACTTCAAATCTCTCATCTCCAAACCTGCTTTTAAAGGGCTCGCCTGACTGGGTCAGACCCACCCAGAATAATCTGCCATTTGATTACCTCAAAATCAAATGATTAGGAAGCTTAATTATATCTGTAAACTCCCTTTGCCTTCACCTTTGTCGTATAATGTAATATAACCACAGGAGTGATAAAAGTGATAGACCTTTGTCTTTTGCCATATTCTGTTGGTTAGAAGCAGGTCACAGGTCCTGCCTACACTAAGGAGAGAATATTAAACAGTCATGAATACTATGGAGTGGTAATCCTGGGGACCATCCTAGGGCATGTCGTCCTCAGATGGTTATGTCTCTCCTGAAATTTCTTTTTTTCTTTTTTTATTTATTTGAGAGAATCTTGCTCTGCTGCCCAGGCTGGAGTGCAGTGTCACGATCTCAGCTCACTGCAACCTCCACCCCCGGGGTTCAAATGATTCTCGTGCCTCAGCCTCCTGAGTAGCTGGGATTACAGGCATGTGCCACCATGCCTGGCTTTTTGTATTTTTAATAGAGATGTAATTTCACCATGTTGGCCAGGCTGGTTTCAACTCCTGGCCTCAAGTGATCTGCCCACCTTGGCCTCCCAAAGTGCTGGGATTACAGGTGTGAGCCACTGCACCCAGCCTTCTCCTGAAATTCTTTAAGTTAAATCGTCATGGGCATTTCAGGAGTACATTTAGCTTTGGCCTTGACTGACGGGCTCTGTATCAGTTGGCTTTTGCTGAATAGCTAGCAACCACAGGGCCTAAGTAGAATTTAACTAAAACTTATTGCTTATGTATCTGGAGTCAACTGAGTGTCAACTAGGAGGCCCTGCTGATCTTGGCTCCCTCACGTGGCAGGCTGGTAACAGTGGCAGCTTGACTGCTGCACATCTCTCTCATCCTCCTGCAATCCAGCTCAAGTCTGGATTGCAGAGGTGAAGGAGTAAGGTCAGGCCCAATTATACACATTCTTTTTTTTTTTTTTTTTTTTTTTTTGAGACTAAGTTTCACTCTTGTTGCCAAGGCTGGAAGTGCAATGGCGTGATTTCGGCTCACCACAACCTCCGCCCCCTGGTTCAAGTGATTCTCCTGTCTCAGCCTCCCGAGTAGCTGGGATTACAGGCACATGCCAACATGCCCAGCTAATTTTTGTGTTTTTAGTAGAGATAGGGTTTCATCATATTGGCCTTGAACTCCTGATCGCAGGTGATCCACCCTCCTCGGCCCCCAAAGTGCTGGGATTACAGGCATAAGCCACCGTACCTAGCCTCACACATTCTTTTTAAGCCCCTGTCTGTGTCACATTAGCTAACATGCTGTTTGTCAAAAACGTCCCCTGAATGAGCCCAGCGTTAGGATGAAAAGACCTGCAAAATTACAAGGAAGGAGCAAGGAATTGGGGCCAAAAGACTCTAACTCAATACCAGAACTTCACCTCATCCCCAAAATGAAAGGAAGATTTTTATTGCTTGAAACTTAGGGTTTCTCACTTGGCTAAACTGTGACTGACTTGATTTGCATGCTATTTGCATGGAAAATAATACCAAACATAATGCATTAATAGAATAGATGATGCAAAAAGGCCATGCATAAAAAAATTCAACAAGAGCAAAACTACTGAGTATAATGAACACAGAACTTTGTGTTGGATGATTCCAGAGATGGTTTGTTCCCAGAAACCAGTTGCCACAAGAAAAGAAATGCAAATGATTTAGTGAAGATTATCAACCTTTAATGCATAGATGCCACAAAGGCCCATTCTCCCAGGATGGATGAAAAACAGTGAAACTCCTGGTGCTGACGAAACTGGGATACTCTTATTGGGTTGTTTGTAACAGGATGCGTTCATCCCTTTATGCCCATTAAATCAGAGTACTGAAATCCTAATACCCACAGTATCAAGTTGCAATGAAAAAAATTTGTTTAGATAAAAAGCTAACTGAGACGCAAACGTTTTCAAATTATTTTCTTCTTAAATATTTTACACATTCGTAGTGACGGAGGGGGACCTAGATTTGAATCGACTTTTGGACCTCACTAAGTCTGCAATCTTGGACAAATTATTTAATGTCCTCCAAATCTGTTTTCTCATCTGTAAGAAGGAATAGTGTTTTAACTTCACATGGTTGAGATAATAAAAGTAAAGACCTTAGTCTTATGTTTGTCACAGTGGTAACACATAGATATTCAAAGTCATTATTCCTACAAAAATACAGACTATACTTACCCATAATTGCATTTTAAAAGAAAGACCAATTTTGCAATTTTCTGGGATTCTCTACGTGATAGCTTTTTACACAATCTTTATGTGAAAAGCTTTCCTTGAATGTTGTTAAATAATCTGTACTGTTATTTGGAGAAGTATCCTTCGCAGATGTTGTATTGCATGACAAGATCTAACAGTAAAATTCTACTGACAATGAGAAGATATAATGCTCAAAACCTGGCTGTAGCTCCTTATGTCACTAGAAAATCTTTTACTGTCTCTAGGTCATGGTTCCTTTACTCATCCTAATAAACTGTAGTTAATTGCCTTCAACTGGCTTTAGTGAAGGAGAATTAGATAATATCTATGGAGATTTTTCAATCTTATGAAAAAGCTCTCACTAATGAAATGCATACATTCAAATACAAAATTAATGACATTAATTTTTTATTTTTTATTTTTCTTAAATGAGTTACGAAAGTAGATGTTAATGAATTGCTTATCAATAACTAGATATTTATTTAATTTTACAACGCATTCCACGTTTTTTCCAAAACTACTTTTGATGCTTCATTTTAAATCTTAAATTGGGTTCTTTCCCCAGCAGCCTAATCTTATTCTTAGCAGAAATCAAAAGCTGCATTTTTTCCTTAATGGCTAAGTAGTTATCTGTTTCTAATTTATTATAGTCACTTAGAAAACATTCATGAAAGTTATTAAAGATATACTATTTTTACAGAGAAGGAAGGAATGTTCACTTCTGTCCAGTCTGTTGGAAGAGACAAAGGATGTTAGAAACCAGTGTCCAGCCTCTCCTAAGACTGTCCACATCATGTGACATTTTTACACATAATTTTTTGTGGCAAGATGACAGTTGCCATACAAGGCTCTGAAATCCCAAATGTAATTAAGATCTTATAATGAACCACATTACATAGGGAAATGTTTCTAACCCATTGTGAATGGGAAAAAAATGTACAAAATCAAAAAACTGAATTAGGTTTCATTGTGGACAAATTATTTTCCAAGCTCCATTGTTATTTTAATACTTAAAACTGAGTCGGAGGAGGTGAATGTTGGAACACCCTCAAAGATGATTGAAAACGAGTTTGGAGAAAAGTGAAGTTTCAATCAGGATGGTTGTGTGGGTGTTTCATAAAGAGATGAATAAAACCTGGTCAAGAGTCCTAACACAGTGGGGTGTCAAGGCAGAGAAGTCTTGCTTAAGCAAACTCAGTGCCATATGCAAGAAGTTAGGTGGTGCTGGCGTAAGACCAACACCAGTAATACAATAATGGTGCACTCCAAGTCACCCCACTTACTTCAGCACCCAAAAGAACATTGTCAGTGTTGCTTTCCTGGCATTTTTAATCAACTTCTCAATTATTATCTTGGCAATAATAATAATAATTACATAAAGGTAAACCTAAACAGTAATAGTTGTTAGTATTCATGAAAGTAGATTGTTCCGGTGTAAAGCTAACCAATAAAATTTTACTACTTCATAAACATTTTGTTCTTTTAATTTTCAAGGAAAAAAATAGGAACCTCTTCAAAATAATCAGGATAGTCAGAGTCCCTTTTTGTTTGGAAAAGGTTTCTGAAACATTAAATCTTTTTTGGGTTAAGACTTTGGATTGTAGGCCAAGTTACAGTTTGCAGCAATTTCAGACATCTGCTTTATGATGTTGCTGAAAGCGTTCCCCCACCACATTAAACCCAGCTTTTGGGTTGTACAGTGATGTAAAGTTTATTGAAACATTTTTACACTTTCTTTCTTTGACCACAATAGTCATTTTATTGTAACACATGCAATTAAACAGGAACAGTGTAAAAGCAGTGAAATTGATAGGATTCTCATTTGAATCTACTGAATGCTGTAATTGTTCTCATTTGTGGCTGACTGCCGTTGATAAAGATCTACGAATATGAGTAGATTATCCTACATAATAGAAAAGCTAATTTTTTTGTTTTATTACTATTGTAATAATATTAAGTACCTAAAAAGAGTTATAGGCCTCTTGGGCCCCAGAGCTCAGAGTTCAAAATGACCCTTCTTTGATTGGATCAAAATCTAATATTTGGCTGTGGCATTATCCAGAAGTATGGAGTTTATTACAGCTATGTTCAAGGAAAAGGTTAGGTGAAGGCAGAAGGGATATATAGTTAGGAGATTCCCATGTTACTAAACTATTTGTGGATGTTTTCCTGCATCTTATACAAATGAGAATTGGTAGGAAAAGAGGGCTAAGATTTAGATAAAATAAATTGGGGGAAGAGGGATGGATTGTGCCTCTTATTGCTCTGCTGAATCTCCAAATAAGAACACACACACATTCATACTCTTCTATGAGTCCTAAATTACATTCTTGCTTTAAGCTGGCTTTTTCAAATCTGGCAGTCCTCTGGTGAAAATGCCTGCAGGTAGAAAAAAAGAAGAGGCAGCATAAAATTCACAAGACCAAATATATATAACTTTGTATATCTTTAGCTATCTTTATTTATATATATATATATACATACATATATATTTTTAATTCACCGATGTGTACTTGAAAATACTATGCACCCAAGATGGAAATTATATAAGGTAAACTTTCACAATTGACAAAATGCTTTTAAGTGTTTTTCAACTGTGATAATACCATGAATAATTTTTAACTCAAAAGCTGGAGAAAGTATTCAGTAAGATTCAAAGACAGGCTTGGGGAGCCTGTGACTACCTTGAAATGCTATGCAAATATTTGTGGTTTGGTGTGTATATGCATTTGTGAATTTCTTTCTACAGAAAGGTTTTCTTAGATTCTCAGAAGGTAAGACCAAAAAAAGATTAAGGGACTGCTTCTTGAGAGTCTGGTAAAGTATAAGTTGCCTCAAGATCAAAGGAACTAACCCTTTGACTTGCAAATCAACTGAAAGGGAAGGAGTGGGGTGGTGGCTTTGGAGTCCTCTGTAAGTGAAGGAGACCCAGCCCTCTCCCAGGGACCAGTGAAGGAAATTCAGCAGAGTCAGGAAACTTCTTGACAGCCTGGTCACAAGGGTGTTGGAAAAAGGTTCTATTGGAGTGGAGATTGATGGGTGGAAAAATGAGAGAGGGGAGTTGGACCTGATACCAAAGAGATGTTTTCAGCGTCAACCAGCTGTGAAATAAAATGGGCTTCCTTTTCCTACATGTTCTTCCAAGCATCATAAATCCTCGGCCTACTCCCCAACCCACATCCTGCAGGATGCAGCCAGAGCAGCAGCTCCACTCCACTCTGGAACCAGTCATCCTAGGGATGCAGCTGGTCAAAAATCCCTGTGGATGCTTTCCTAAGATCTGCCCCAGACCTTGAGCTGCCCAGAGGTGTTGCTGCTCCAGAGTTCTCTTAGGAATAAGTCTCCTACCTCAGTTAGTTACAGCCTCACTAATACAGGATCACAAACTATCCTATGATTGTTTCTTAGTTTTCCTGTTGCGGGTTAGTTGGGGTTGGCTGATCTCTGCTTGGATCAACCCTGCATTGGCTGGGCGTTGG
Organism: Cheracebus regulus; assembly: GCA_963574635.1. NCBI lineage: Eukaryota > Metazoa > Chordata > Mammalia > Primates > Pitheciidae > Cheracebus > Cheracebus regulus. Next base: position 20,215 of record CAUYQU010103945.1, read on the forward strand.
CTGCATGTTAACATCCCTGTCTCATCTAGTTGGGATGAACAGAGTATCCTGGGACTATTTTTTCCAGAGCAGTGGTCAACAGAAACCCTCAGGGCTTTGCCATGCCTACTCTTAGAACTAGCACATTGTCATTTTACCCCCATCCTATTGACCAAAGCAAGTCATTTGACCAAATTCAAAACCATGTGACAGGGTAATAAATTGCACCTCTTTAGAGGGAGCAACTGCAAAGTCATTTGGGTCTGGATATACAGGGAAAGGAGAATTTTGGAGATAGAAATGCAATCTGCCATATCTATGTTAGTGAAGTCAGTTTTTCATACATGACTATCATGACAAAGCAGTTCACTTACCAAGTGTATTGAAATAAATGGAAATTATTCTACCTAAAATTATGCAAACATTGCTCCCATTGTGCCAAAGAACTGCACCATGTCTGATTGGCTTTGCAGGTCTGTGTAACTCAGCTGATAGCTGGATGATAGTACCCAACATCAAGCAGAACCACTACACAGTGCACGGTCTGCAGAGTGGTACCAAGTACATCTTCATGGTGAAGGCCATCAACCAGGCGGGCAGCCGCAGCAGTGAGCCTGGGAAGTTGAAGACAAACAGTAAGTGCTGTGAACTCAACAGAGCTGTCATGTCTTATCTGCTCTTCTTTCAGTGGAGTCTGTCCCCCTTTCTTTTCCTTTTCTCTGTCTTGGATATCATTGACAGTCCCCCAAAACAAGTAAAAAGCCCATGTGGAATAGTGGAATTTGTACTCAGATACCTCTAGGTTCCAAACCTGATTCTATTGCTTCGTAGCCGTGAGGCCATTACTCTCTCTGCACTTGAGTCTTCTCGTGGTTTTAAATAAATAATCCTGGAGGCATTCTTGTGAGAAATAGAAGACCTGACACACAGTAGTGGCTCTGTGAATGGTGGATAGTGTTATTTTTCTTTTTTCTTTTTTTTTTTATTGCATTTTAGGTTTTGGGGTACATGTGAAGAACATGCAATATTGTTGCATAGGTACACACGTGGCAGTGTAATTTGTTGCCTTCCTCCCCTTCACCTATATCTGGCATTTCTCCCCATGCTATCTCCC
>CAUYQU010103946.1:0-48079 GCA_963574635.1 Cheracebus regulus
CTCAGTATCACATTACACCTATTTTAAAAGTGACCACATAATTGGAAGTAAATCATTCCTCAGCAATTGCATAGCATTTCACAGGTTTAAATAAAATATTGGTTGGCTGCTTATTTGTTATTTTCATCCCCTATTCCTTCCTGCCTCCATTGTTAAACACAATTATTAGCATAAAAGAGGTTTTTAATACACATTTTTAGACTGTATTCTAGCCTGGGCAATAAAACAAGAATCCCATTCTCTCTCCCTCTTTCTCTTCCTCTTTCTATCTTTCATTCTTTTTTTCTTTCTTTTGCTGTTTCTTTCTTTCTCCTTTACTCTCTTTTTCTAAAATCTCTTCCTCTTTCTTTCTCTTTCATTTTTTTCTTTCTTTTGCGGTTTCTTTCTCCTTTTCTCTAAAAAAAAAAATAATAATAATAATAAGCCTTATAGGACTACATGATGTCACATATACACACACACACATACTAAATGGGAAATGCTTGCAAACTGTATAATGTAATGAAAATTTTCAAATATTTTATAAAAATAAGATGGAAAAATCATGCTATTATAAAATATGTTATATGAATTGTGTTCTCAATAATATGATTTTTGTCATAATACAAAAATTATAAATTACTCAGCAGGTATTTAACTTTGTTCTCAAATATCTAAGACAAATTCCTCAAAAGACACAGAATGTTGAATACATTTATGCAGCCAACCAACATATGAATAAAAACTCATCACCACTGGTCATTAGAGAAATACAAATCCAAACCACATTGATACACTACCTCATGCCAGTTAGAATGGCAATCATTAAAAAATCTGGATGACAACAGATGCTGGAGAGGATGTGGAGAAACAGGAATGCTTTTACACTGTTGGTGGGAGTCTACATTAATTCAACCATTGTGGAAGACAGTGTAACAGTTCCTTAAGGATCTAGAAATAGAAATACCATTTGACCCAGCAATCCCATTACTGGATATTATATACCCAAAATATTATAAATCACTCTATTATAAAGACACATGCACACATATGTTTATTGCAGCACTGTTCACAATAGCAAAGACTTGGAACCAACCCAAATGCCCATCAATGACAGACTGGGTAAAGAAAATGTGACACACAGACACCATGGAATACTAGGCAGGCATAAAAAAGGATGAGTTCATGTCCTTTGCAGGGACATGGATGAAACTGGAAACCATCATTCTTAGCAAACTGACACAAGAACAGAAAACCAAACACCACATGTTCTCACTCATAAGTGGGTGCTGAACAATGAGAACACATGGACACAGGGAGGGGAACATCACCGGGGTGAGGGGCTAGGGGAGGGATAGCAGGGGGAGGGGGACTGGGGAGGGACAGCATTAGGAGACATACCTAATGTGGATGACAAGGCAATGGGTGCAGCAAACCACCACCATGGTAAGTGTATACCTATGTAACAAACCTGCATGATCTGCACATGTACCCCAGAACTTAAAGTATAATAAATAAATTTTTAAAATAAATGCAGCATGTTTATCCTAGGTCTCCATGGGCCTCTGAACACAATATCAATTCCCCTACAAAATTCCAGTCTGAGATTTTTGTCCTTAATATATGACTATTCTTCCACACTTAGCATTTTCTACATTATACATCATTAACTCATTTAGTAAATATTTAAGTGTTTACTAATGTTCAATTTAAATAAAATAAAAATATCTGATTTAGGACTCATTCTTACAAAATGGTTTTCTGAAATATTTTTCCTAGATTGTTGATCACCATGAACATGAATACAAAATCATTTTTAGAAGATATGTGATATTTAGCCTAAATCTTGTAAAACTTGGACTTGATAGTCTAAGAAGCTATAATGTGCACACATATTTGAAGGACATTTTTAAAAGTGCTAAACCATAAATATTCTGATTCACTGCCCTCTCACATGAACTAAAAATGACTTCGTGCAATCACTAATCAGGAGATAGGTTTTGTATCTCACTGAAAATGTCACTTAATAAATAACCTTCAAATTTAAATGCAAACTATGGATATCATTCATAGAACCTCAAACTTGTCCTTGAAATCTAAATGGGCAAACAAGGTAACGACAAAAAGCTTTTCTGCCATTAACATCCTACTGCTTCAACTCCTTGAAAAGCCGTCTCAACTTAAAGTTTTTAGCATAATATTCTTATGGTGAATAATCTGTATTTCCTATAGCATTTAGACTGAGGATGTTAGGTATGATGTAATGTTGGGATAATCTGCAATTTTAACTTCTCATTCTCAGATTAGATTACTAACAATGTTGGAGGAAATTATCACATAATTCATTTATAGCAATTCATTTATCTATTCAAAACCTGCTATCTTGTTTATGGCTATATATCCTAACGTGTTGCATTTAGGTGTTAACACAACTAGTTGCTCAATAGTTACAACTGTAAAATTGGGCGAGGCGACATGACTTGGGACTGGCACAGTCAGAGACCAAGAAGCTGGACATTTATTGAGTAAGTGGAAAGGGAAATTTTGAGACAGAGAATTTGCAATTATATATTATTCAGATGATCTGAAGTTTACTTTTTCATTAGCCAGTATATATCCTTGATTGCAATTACTATATATAGTTTACTTTTATATCCTCCATAGTATCTGTGTTCACAATAGGTGTAGGTGTGATAGACAGAATCCTGGCCACCTACAGATGTCCATGTCCTAATACTCAGAACCTCTGAATAGGCTTACATAGCAAAGGGGCATTAAGATTGCCGATAATGAAGGTTGCTAATCTGCTGGCATTAAGGTAGGGAGATGATCCTGGATTATCTAGGTGGGCCCAGTATAATCACAAGTGTCCTTAAAAGATAGAAGAGGGAGGCTGCAGAGGTCACAGTGATGAAATGTGACAAGAAGCGGACCTGCCCCTTCTGGTTTTAAAGAAAGAGGAAGGGGCCATGAGAAGCTGGAAAGTCAAAGAAACGGATTCTCTGCTAGAACTTCCAGAGGGAACACAGCCTTGCTGACATCTTGATTTTAGCCCAGTGAGAGCCATTTAAGACTTCTGGCCTCTAGAGTTGTTAAATAATTTATTTTTGTTGCTTTATGTTCCTACGTTTTCAGTAATCTGTTATGGAAGCCATCAAAAACTAGTAAATAATTTAAAACTTTCAAAATAAAAAATAACAACTAAAAAAGAACACCTAAAGGAGTCAGTATGAGCTCTCAAGATATTTTCAGTTTCTATCTCTTTAACCTTACTGGAAACCTTCAGCTGATGTACTCAATCACTGGAATTTTACTGGCCATTCATTTGAAATCTAGAATTTCTTTCCATTTGAAATAGTTTTCTTTTACTGACCAGAAGCTACACTCACTTGAAATCACCTGCTGGCTGTTCTTGTGAGAAATCTTCGTCTTTTCCTAGTGAATTATGAATGCACTATGGGGTACTACTTTCTGAGAATGTAAAAGTTTCTTTTGCTTATCACTCTAGGCAATATTTTTGCCTATGTTATCTTTTAGCTGTCTATGACTTCAACACAAAAATTTTTAAAATGTGGGAGCCCAAAGAAATGTCTTTTGAGGTAGGCAAACTTTTATCTATTGCTCCATTCAATCAGTATTTGCTAAGCATTTAAAATATCCTGGTATTATGACAACCATTAAGGATTTGAAGAATGAACAACACAGGGTCATTTTCTTCAAGAAGCTCACAGTCTAGTGAAGGAGCTAGAAATGATGAAACAAATAAGAGTTTATGAAAGGAATCCAGAAGTGTTACAGAAACTTTGAGGGAGAAATGACCAACTTCATTTAAAACATTGCTATTCTGGGTCATAAAAAATAAGGAGTTACACACTTATGGATGAACATTTAATGAATTTCTAATTAGTTATAAATTCATTGATTGGTTAGAAGATTCTTTTAAGTATCTATGCAGGTCCATAGCCTTCTCTGAAAATGACCAGGCCTCATATAACTCCAGAACAAAAATGACCGAGGGGGTGTATATGACTCCACATTGGGCCAGTCAATCAGATTCTCAGTTCAGAGAATTTGGAACTAGAATTCATGGGATGAGTTTGCATCTGCTGATCCAGTGAAGTCAGATGACAGAGACTCAGTGGTCTAAGAGACTGCATCACTTAGACCAGCACAGAAGTGGCCCCAGCACAAAGGTGGCAAACAGAGAAAAAAGGAGAGCAAAGAAGAAGCTCAGACTGCATCTGTAGTTCTTGCTTCCCTTCCTAGTGAGGCTGTGTGGCACTCTTTCTTTTCTGTTGCAGTGAGACACACTTTGCCCTTCACATACAATCCCAATTTTGGTTAAAGTTACTTTGATTTTCTATTACTTGCACAGTGAGATGGTTCTAGCATTCTGAAACAGATTCCACATTCCACATTTTCACCAGCCCATTTGCCTCAATAATCTCGCCTGCAATATGGGAATAGGAAAGCAGTTGCCTTTCAGGGAAAAGGCAATAGAATTCATAACAGATGTTCAGGTATAAAAGCACTTGGACTATTAATTATCATATACATACAAAACTTGGAAATCTGTAACTGGTTATGAAATATTGTTCACAAATGTCCCCTATTAAAAGCCAAATGGAAGAATTTTCCAGCAAAAAATGAGGTAGGAAAAAAGCTCAAATAAAAACGGACCAAGATTCAAAGCAAGGTTCTAATATTCAGCTTCAGAGATTAGTTCAGTTTTGGCCATTTCCAAGTGTGGAAGAGGGATAGGAGTGAAGAAAGTAATGACGGAAAGAGAAAGATTGACAAGGAACCATGGGGAGGAACAATGGAAAGGATTTTATCCTTCCAGAGAAAGCCATATTTGCTGTTAAACCACGTGCATAGCAGACTGACGATGGTCTTCTTGCAATAGGTCATAGAAAGGGCACTAAAAGACAACTTTCAAAGGTCTCAAAGCAGATAATCCAAAATCAGTAAAAAAGGACTTATGCTTGACCTATGGGAGATTTTCTTCCAGTTAACTATTACCAGGAGAATCTATAGAACAATAGTGGACTGCTGTTATTTGGGGACTGACTTCTGCTGCCCACCTTTGAGGTCACTAATCGCTTGTTAGCATAAAGGCCAGGCTCAGTGGCTCACACCTGTAATCCCAGAACTTTGGAAGGCTAAGGTGGGAAGATCACTTGAGGTCAGGAGTTCAAGACCAGCCTAGCCAACATGGTGAAACCCCGTTGCTACAAATAAATACAAAAATTAGCCAGGCATGGTGGCACACTCCCAGCTACTCAGGAGGCTGAGGCAGGTGAATCGCTTGAGTCCAGAAGGCGGAGGTTGCAGTGAGCTGAGATCCCACCACTGCACTTCAGACTGAGTGAAAGGAGTGAAACCGTCTTAAAAAATAAAAATAAAATACAAGCTCATTAGCATAGACAAAGAGAAAGACAATAAGTAAAACCTTAGTTTATGTTATTCCCTATTAGCATCTCTGATGATAGATTTGTTCACTAAGAAGTGAGGAACTAACTGAACTGTAGATTAGAAATAATCTAAAAATTTCACTTCTTGATGTACCACTATCTCTATGTACTATCAAGTGCACGGTCAATATCGAGGTCAAGGTATGGCACATCTGCTTCCCATTACCATGAAATTCACTTCACCACATCATTGTCATAAAAAAAGTCCTATACTAAGCATTCTGTTGTTGGTATTGATCTTTCCCTTCTATTATGAAGATACTTATCATTCATTTTTGCAGACTCAACATGGCATAATGCCTGGCAGAGAGCTAATACTCAATATCTGTGAATGTATAAAAGAGCAGATAGTAGAGGCTCCATGTACTCCTGAATTGCTAATCACAATTTTTAACACTTTCTGAAAACTTACCAAACCCCAGGTGTAGTACCAAGTGCTTTATGTAACTTGTTTCATTAAATACTCACAACTACCCAATAAGGAAACTGAGGCACAGAGACTGGTCCAAGATCATAAATACTACTAACTGGAGGAAGTGAGGTCTAGACAGAGGCATCCTGGCTCCAGAGCTCAAGCTCTATACCATGCTGTAGTACTGCCTCCTGCATCCTCGTCCTCTCATGAAGTCTTTGCTGATGGTCTAGCACATCCTTTGTGCTCTGCGGGATACAAAACCAGACACAATTGTAATGGTGCTCTTTAGAGCTAAGGGTGAGAGTTAAGTGGTATTTATACAAGTAACTCCAATATGAAGCGGAATTTAACAAGTATGCCTAGAAATGAGGCTGAAGGTGCAGAAGGCAGGAACACAACTCTTAGCTAGGATGAGAGAGGCAGGAAAGGAACACATGGGCTGCGCATTAAATTATCTAGAAGGTTTATAAAGGCAGAGATGGAGATCAGGTAATAGCAAAATCATCCCATGTCAGAAAAGGCAGGGTGTGTCTGGGACTTCTGGGGCACAGGGCATCTTCAGGAAGCAGTAATGATGAATCCTTCATTATTGATACTCTACCAATTCCCCCAGTGTGAACACATCAAATCCTGAGGTACAGAAAGGGTGACAGACCAAGGACTCCCAAAACTAATCAAGGAATACTCTTGAAGTTCTGAACATGAGTGAGGATAAGCACCTCCCTGGGTGGCCACTTCAATACAAACTGAGTTTTAAGCCACAGGAACAGACACTTTAGAACTGTAATCCTGAAACTCAGTAAAGAGACAAGTAGATCTACAAATCAAGACAGATCTCCAGCTGAAAATGCCTCAACAGACACTTGTGTAAGCCTTCCTTCCGCCTTTCCACGTGCAAATGGATGCTGTGATTTTGAGAATGAAACGTGATAGCTCCTCCAACCACCACTAACAAAAGCAGATGACTGACAATGAGGGTAAATCTGGCCTCTCTTGAGTTGGGCCTTCAAGATGCTATGAAATTAACGTATGTCTAACAATTCTATCCCCATTCAAACCAATTCACCTAGGTAGCTAATCTGCTCACTGTTTCCCTAACAAGATAAACAATGGATTAATAAAAACTACAAATATCATACTTGGTTTCTTATAATATTAAGCTCAAAATGCAAGATTTACGTAAAGAGAACATCTATGGTGAGAAATAATTTGCTTAGACAGTAAATTTTATCACTGCTGTTCAGTTACTTGGAAAATGAAGATTTAGAGATTTGGGGAATTCTCTAATGTTCTGCATAAGCATAGGGTAAAATAAAAACTTCAAATTTCTTCGAATTAATATCCAATTCTCTTCTAGAGAAAATTTTACTGAATTGGAAATGTAATTCTTCTGCTTAAAAGAAGAGCCTAGGCTGGGCATGTTGGCTCATGCCTGTAATCCCAGCATATTGGGAGGCCGAGGTAGGCAGACCACGAGGTCAGGAGTTTGAGACCAGCCTGGCCAACATAGTGAGATCCTGTCTCTACTAAAAGTACAAAATCTTAGCTGGAGGTGGTGGCGGGCACCTGTAATCCCAGCTACTCAAGAGGCTGAGGCAGGAGAATCACTTGAATCCAGAAGGTAGAGGTTGTGGTGAGCCAAGATCTCACCACTGCACTCCAGCCTCGGCGATGATGCAAGACTCTGTCTCAAAAAAAAAAAAAAGACAAAGAAAAGCTTCACTTTTTTATGATGATCATACTGCTAGTGTGATTCTAGTCACTGTCAATAAATAAAATGACAATAAATAACCATTACAAGGCAGCAATTAACATGATGGTACCTCCTAAGTTCTAAGTTGGTTTCTTTACTGTGAAAACACTGTTTCTGTTGGCAAGTATGTAGATGACAGCTGAGTCTTCCTGAAGGACAAGTTGAAAGAGCTTTCGCAAATATTTAAAATCACAGAAAAAGTAATGTTCTGAACATTTAGAGAAATTAATAAAAGTATGTCATCTTTGTGTAGATTAAATATTAAAATGCACTTATATAACTTTTATTAAAATAATTAATATTTAAAGAAGACAATTGAAAGAACATGACTATGAAAAATTACATTTTGGCAGTAATGATAAGTCTTTGAGTTCTAGTTCCCTCTCCTTAGGGATCTTACACATCTGTTTTCTCTACTTAGATCACTCTGCCTCATTAAAATTTCTGCCTTCTACTCTCAGTTCATCTTGAAAGTTCATCTCCTTATACATGGTAATATGGTTTTATAACATCAGAAAACTCTGTTTTACACCATTTACCAGAATGCTAATACTAACTTGTGTGTCTCATTCTTGGTTGAAAGTTTCTCCACCTCACTAGATTATCAACTCCTTGAGGGCAGGCACTAGTTCCACTCTCTTCCACTAAATCACCAAATCCAAAACCCTAACACAGTAACACTTAATATATATCATCATCTACATATCAGTCACACAAGAAATTGTTGAAGAATGAAATGACAAAATACTCTTTACCTGAATGCTTACCTAAAAATGTACCTTATATATGGAATAAATGAGCCATACTTATTACGTTGATGTATAAACACAAACATTATACTTTTCTTTGCACATTTGAGAATATGTGTCATAAGCTATGTTTACAATGATATGGAAACAAAAACTTGTCTATAACAAAAATATGCCCACAGTAATTACAGCAACAACATGAAGTGGTTCTGAATTCAAGGTAGTAGCCCAGCTTTTTCAAAAACTTAAGAAAAAGGCAAATCTGTTAACACAGAAGAGGTAGTCTCTTGGACTCCACTAAAATGAGTCTGTTCAGGTCTACTACAAACACATCTTTAAGAGCAATTCAGAGCCTTACTAGCCAGACAGTAGGTATGGCCCAGCTCTGCCGAGCACAGCCTATGTGTTAAAGACTTCAATGAAACACTCATGTCAGCAAATTTAGCATGGCTAATTGCAACTGCAAAATAGGAAGTTCTACAACTTTGGTTTAGGAAAAAAAAATCTATTTTAATTTTCATTCCCAAACAGCATTATGTTAGAATAAGAAAATAAATTTCCCCCACATTTATCTATTATTTTAAAATGATACTCACAAAGAACAGAAAGCTTCTTTTCATTCATTTAATAGAGTAAAAATTTTTGCATTTTATTCAAAGCCTCCTTATGGCTACACTTTAAGGATTCAAGTTCATTTATTTGTGATAACTAGAATTTTTTGTCCCTTTGTGAAAATTTTGGAACTAGGCATATTTTCATTACTGTTTTCATTATTGCTGACAACTTGGCTTCCTGCTCTGGGAAATATTTCCTTCTGGAATAAAGGGGAAAAAAAACTATGAATCAACTAAAATAACTTTCTTAGCAAGGTCATCAGTTTACTCACCAGGGATCATTTGAAGACCCTCACCTCTTTGTGCCACAAACATAAGACTACTTTGTCTAAACTCTTACCCAATTCCCATAATTTATCTGACTTGCAATACCTGCCTTAAAGTAATGCAGAACAAGCCCAAAACTCTGTAAATGTCCATTTGGAGCAACTAATCAGATTCTGTCAAACTTGTACATTCTTTTACTATAGTAGATCTAAAATCATAGCTTTGTTTGATCAACAGGTTTCTCTGGTGGTCTTGCAGAAAGCTGACAGTAGGGATTCATCTTATATCCACTACACAGAAACCTCTCTGAGTTCACAAATGTTGCCTTAGTCCATGCCATATATATACACAGTTGTTGTCACATAATATGTGATCAATAAATATATACTTAGGAAAGAAGATTTTGTCCTAACATATTACAGAGGGTCAGAGTTCTTATAAAGGAGAGTCAGTTACTAAAACTAAACTGATAGTCCATCTTCTCATGTGGTCACTGGGCATCAAATCCTAAGGTTATCATACAATAATGCCCTGCAATCTGTAGTAATTAGACTTCTTTGTATGTGTGCACAAATTAAGCCAGTTTCTACAAATTAAAGAACAGATCAGCAATTACTGCTCTCTTCCAAGCTAACCAACGGGATAAGTTGAAACAGCAGTTTTGAGAATTTGTTTTTGTAGTTTTTTTATACTTCAATGTTTCCTTCTGGAGAAACATGAAGTCCAGCAGATGATGTCTAAAATACTCTGCTTGTTTTGTGAAAAGGCCAGGCATTCACACAAGCATTTTTCTCAAAGCTGAGAAAAACAACGCTGAAGGTACAAATGATATCAGAGTACTCATTCAGAACCCATCCATGTCTGAGAGTCCATAAAATATAAACCTGGTGAGATAACTGACCTTAGCCAGTGGAGATGCCTGAACAGTGTTTATGTAACCAGAGAACAAGGTGAATCACACAAATATTTTTAAAATTCCTGTTTCAAAGGTGCAAAGGGCATATATGTTAGTCTCTTTGTATTATTCTAAAGGCATACCTGAAACTGGGCAAGTTTTAAAGAAAAGAGGTTTATTTGGCTCATGATTCTGTAGGCTGTATAGGAACATGGCACTAACATCTGCTTGGCTTCTGGTGAGGGCCTCAGGGAGCTTACAATCATGGCAGAAAGCAAAGGGGAGACAGTGTGTCTCAGGGGTCACAGAGCAAGAGAAGGAGCAAAAGAGAGAGTGAAGGAAGTCCCAGCCTCTTTTAAACAATCAGATCTCATGTGAAATCAGAGTGAGAACAAACCCACTCATTACTGCAAGGATGCCACCAAGCCATTCATGAAGAATCCACCAGCATGACCCAAATACCTCTCACCAGGCACCTCATGCAACATTCGGGATTACATTTCAACATGAGATTTGGAGCGGACAAGCATCCAAAGTATATCCGTAGCACCTAGAACTTTTAGTTACTTAAAACAAATCTCAGTGACATCTTAATTTCCTGCGGAAGTCCTGGTGGTAGACAAGAAAGCAATGAAAACATGAAAAAATGTCAATTTTTGTATTAATAGATGTCCCGATTTCTGGATCTGTTTTTCTCTATTAACCACTTGCATAAAAATACTTTGGGATGGACATATAAAGAAGTTGGAAGCTGTTGTTAAAAGGGAATTGTTTAGTAGATAATGAGGGAATGAGAGTCCTCCGTAAGGTTTTCCTTTTAACGAAAAGCAGCCTCCAAATCATTTTCTTTTCTAACAAAGAGCAGCCTATAAAATCAAGTTGTAGACATAGACACAAGCTGGAAGCTTGCATGGATGAATGCCAGCAGTTGTGTCAGTAAGAAAAAGCTACCTGGTACGAAGCATGTTCAAAATGGCAGCTCCATCTTCCCTTTTCTTTGCCAGCCACATGTACAGTAAGGAGCAGGCAACATGGTGCCAGCCAGGCAAAGTACCCATTTGCATAATAAGATTAGGGTGGGGTGGCCAGTTTCCCCGAAGGTTGTATAACTATCACACCTGGTCCAACCAATCTTCGGTCCCTATGTAAATCAGACACCGTCTCCTCAAGCCTGTCTATAAAATCCGGTGCACTCTGCCATGGGCTGGAAGTCTCATTTGGTCACCCCTCTTTCTCACAAGATAGACAGCTGCTCTCCTTTCTCTTTCTTTTGCCTATTAAACCTCTGCTCCTAAACTCATTCCTTTTGTGTGTCCGTGTCCTTAATTTTCCTGGCATGAGATGACAAACCTTGGGTATCATCCTAGACAATAACGCTGCTTCACTGCAATTTGCAACAAGAAAAATACTTAAAACAAGGAAAAAAAGTGAACCATCTGAAAATTAATGACGTTTTTAGGTTAATCAGAGAACTGAGGTCACAAAGCAAACCACTATCCCCAAATCTGGAGAAACATGTAAACACAAAGAATCACAGGCAAGATCAGATTACCTGACGCAAAACCAGAAGGACCTAGGAACTGATAGGAACACGTGAACCATAATTTGAACAAATTGCTGGCGGCTCAGCGCGGACTAGCTTAAGAGTTAAAAATTCTTGTAGCCTAGTCTTAGGGGAGACTCTATATACTTTTGTGAGTTTTATCTCCAAGAACTCTACCATGTTCTCATGAGGAAGGCTGTAGAAAAATCTCAGGGGAGATAAAAAGTAACTGTTTTGAAAGTTTCCCAGATTGTTCTCTATAAGAAGGACATATCCTTTTAGGGCAACTGTTTTACCAGAGATTTATCTGACTTGGGGGAAGGGCAGTTAGTCTGTTCCAGACTCCTTTAGCCTTCCTGCTTAATGTCAAGGGACAAAAAAAGGTCTAAGAACATTTCAGAAGATTGCAACCTAGAAACTCAGGCTCACTAAGAAAACTGAGTTGTAATCATACTATCATAGAACAATTACCTTCCCGAGGCTTCATCACCACGTGAAGAAGGCTTTGGTATAATAACAGAGGATTACAACCGAGAGGTGAAAGGCTTAGACTGTATTTAATAAGGAGCTCTTAGGAAAGCCCGAAGACAACAGGGAAGACAAAAAATGCAAGCAAACAGAAGCATCTGCACTTAAAGCTACAGCAAGCATTAAACACAGTCCAGCTCCAAGCTAGATTAACAGAAAACCTCCTAACAAAAACCCAATATTCTTAGTTCCCATCACTCGAAACACTATTTCCAGCTTTCAGCAACAAAAATAAGGCATGCTAAAATAAATTGCTTAAAGATATATTTTCAAATATTTTGAACTAAAAAAATGAAAATAGAACTTAGCAAAATTTGTGGCATGCAAGGAAAACAATGCTTTGCAGGAAATTTAAAGCACTGAACACATATATCAAAAAAGAAGAAAGATCTAAAGTTAATAATCTAAACTTCTACCTTAGAAACCCAGATAAAGAAAAACAATTCAAACCTAAAGCAATCAGAAGAAAAACAGTAACAGAAATTAGAGTAGAAATCAATTACATTGAAAACAGGTAATCAATCAGAGAAAAATTAACAAAACAAAATGCCAATCATTTAAAAAATATCAGTAAAATTGCTAAAACTGAAGTCAGGCTAACCAGGAAGAAAGGAGCAATAATACAAAATACTAACCTTAGAAATGAAAGAGGGGTCATCAGTACTAATTTCATGGATATTAAAAAGATAATAACGAATGGGGGCAGTGGCTCACACCTGTAATCCCAGCACTTTGGGAGGCCAAGGTGTGTGGATCATGAGGTCAGGAGTTGGAGACCAGCCTGGCCAACATAATGAAACTCCAACTCTACTAAAAATACAAAAAATTAGCTGGTCTTGGTGGTAGACAACTGTAATCCCAGCTACTTGGGAGGCTGAGGCAAGAGAATCACATGAACTCAGGAGGCAGAGGTTGCAGTGAGCTGAGATCACACCACTGCACTCCACCAGGCAACAGTGCGAGACTCTGTCTCAAGAAAAAAAATAAAGTCAATAAAAACAAAAATATAATAAAGAAATACTATGAACAACTGTGATCTCGAATTTGATAACTTAGATAAACAGAACTAATTCCTTAAAAGAAACAAACTAACAAAAGTTGCACAAAGAGAAATCAATAATCTAAACAGGTCTATTGTTTTCCTTTTTTGAGATGGAGTCTTGCACTGTGGCCCTGACTGGAGTTCAATGGCGGGATCTCCACGCACTGCAAGCTCCACCTTCCGGGTTCACATGATTCTCCTGCCTCAGCCTCCCAAGTAGCTGGGATTACAGGTGCACAGCACCACACCCAGATATGTTTTTGTATTTTTAGTAGAGGCAGGGTTTCACTACGTTGGCCAGATTGGTCTTAAACTGACCTTGTGATCTGCCTGCCTTGGCCTCCCAAAGTGCTGGGATTACAGGCGTGAGATACTGCGCCCGGCCTGTTGGTATCTTTTTTAAAAAAATTGATTCAATAAATAACATTCCAAAAATAAATAGTAAATTGGGTCCACATAGTTTAACTGATGAATTCTATCAAATATTTAAGGAAAAAAAATGCTACCAATTCTCTACAACCTTCTTCAGATAGGTGAAACACCTTCTTCAGATAGGTAAAGCACAGGGAACACTTCCAAAGTCATCTTATACCAGCAGCACTCTGTAGCAAAACCAGAATACATGTGCAGACCCCATTAAAAGAAAGAAAACCTATACATTAATATCGCTCGTGAACATGATATAAAAAGCCTCAACAAAATCTTAGCAAATCAAATTTAATAATGTATAAAAGTAATTATTCACAACAAGAGGATTTATTCTAGATACACAGCCGGTGTAGCGTTCAAAAAGTCAACAAATGTAATTTATCAAATAAACTGGCCAAAGAAGAAAAATCATAAAGGCAACAGATACAGAAAAGCATTTGACAAAATCCCATACTCATTCATGAGTATGGGAAACTCTCAGCAAACTAGCAATAGATGAAACTTCCTCAACTTCATACCAAAAAATCTAAAAAAATCTACAGCTAACATGACATCAGCCTCAATGGAGAAAACACAAATGCTTAAAGACCAGTGTAGTATAACAGGCTGACTAACGATCAAAGATATCAAGTCTTATCTTTTAAAACATGAAAATGTTACCTTCTTTGAAAGAAAAAAACTTTGTAGCTGTAACTAAATTAAGAATTTTAAGCTAAGAAGACTACCCTAAGTTATCTGAGTGGGCCTTAATGCTATCGATCATAAATATCCTTATAAGGTAGAGGCAAGAGTGAAATACAGACTCATCAAGAAGCCAATGTGACCAGGAAGACAGAGATCAGTGTCACACCCACACCCACAACTCAAGGAATGTATGGAGCTACCAGAAGCTGAAACAGACAAGGAATGGATTTCCTTCCACAGCCTCTGTGGGAGTATGGCCCTGCTGACACCCAGATTTTGGACATCTGGCTTTAAGAACTGTGAGAAAACACATCTCTATTGTTTGAAGCCACTCATCTGTAGTAATTTGATATAGCAAGCTACTGAGAACAAGGCAAGATTTTCCCCTGTCAATACTGCTATTCAACAGCATAATGGAAGACCTAAGTAAATAATAAGACAAGAAAAGGAAAGAATATTTAGAAAAAGATATAAAGGTTTGACTGTTTTTGCTCTCAGATGATATGGCTTACTATGTAGAAAAATCCCAAAGAACTGAAAAAACATTCTCTAGAACAAAGAAGCAATTGTAGCAATGTTTCAGTATAAAATTTAATATAAAAATATTTCTTTCCAATATGCCAGAAAATAACAATTGGAACTTGAAATTAGAAGCACAATGCCACTAACATTAGCATAAAAATAAAATACATGGATATAAAAAAAAACTAACAATATACACACAGGTTCTATATGAGAAATATAAAAAATCCTGATGAAAGAAATAAAAGAAAATCCAAATAAATGAACATATTCTGTGTTCATGGATAGGCAGACTCAATACTGTTTCCAGTTCTTCCCAACTTGACTGTAGATTCAATGCAGTTTTCAATCAAAATTCCAGCAAGTTATTCTGTGAATGTCAAAGAGCAATTGTAAAGTTCACAGAGAAAAGCTCAAGACCCAGAAGAGCTAACATAACATTGAAGAACAAAGTTGAAGGAGTGATACTACTCAACTTGAAGACTTGCTACAAAGCTACAGTGATCAAGACAGCATAGTGCTGGTGACAGAATAGGTAAGTCAATCAAAAAACAGAAGAGGAAACCCAGAAGCAGACCAATACCAATATAAACAACTTTCCCTGGACAAAGGAGCATAGGCAATTCAATAGACAGTGCTAGAATAATTGGACATCCATAAGCCAAAAAAAAAAAAAAAGATCTACTCACAGATCTTCCACTTTTGTAAAAATTAACTCAAAATAAATCATAGAACTAAACATAAAATGAAAAATTCGTAACTGTAAAACCTGTAGAAGGTAACATAGGGAAAAAAACTAGATTTGAGTTCACCAATTTGTTTATAGATGTAACACCAAAAAATTATCTATAAAAAAATTTTAAACTGAATTTCATTAAAATTTAAAACTTGTGCTCTACCAAAAATACCGTTAAGAGAATGAAGAGATAAGTCACAGAGTGGTAGAAAATATTAATATCATATGTCATTAAGGAATTATAAATTAAAACAATGAGATACCATCATATACCTATTACGATACCTAAATCTGTAAGACTGGTAATCTCAAATGAGTCATGGGAACTCTCAGACATTATTGGTGGAAATAATGGTATAATAGTACAGCCATGTTGGACTACAGTTTTACAGTTTCTTACAAATTGAAACATAGTTTCACCGTAGAATCCAATAATCAAGCTCCTAAGCATCTACTCAACTGAGTTTCAAACTAATGTTTACACAAAATCCTGCTTATAGAAACTTTACTCACAATAATCTGTCTTTCAATATGTGAATGTATAAATCAACTGTGGCAAATCCATATAATGGAATATTATTCTACAATTATTTTTAAAAAAGAGCTCTCATGCCATAAAAAGGTATGGAAGCACCTTAAAGGCATATGGCTAAGTGAAAGAAATCAGTAGGAGGACCACATATTGTAGGATACCAACTATGTGACATAATGGAAAAGGGAAAATTATAGAGGCAACAAAGAGATTAGGAGTTACCAGGGGTTCGATAGAGAAAATTTCTTATGGCAATGTAAACTATTCTATATCAAACTGTAATGGTGGACACATGACAATATGCATCTGCAAAAATCCATAAAACAGGCTGGGCGCCGTGGCTCATGCCTGTAATCCCAGAACTTTGAGAGGCCAAGGCGGGCGGATCACAAGGTCAGGAGAAGGAGACCATCCTGGCCAACATGGTGAAAGCCCGTCTTTACTAAAATACAAAAAAAAAAATAGCCACGTGTGATGGTGCACACCTATAGTCCCAGCTACTTGGGAGGCTGAGGTCGGGGAATCGCCTAAACTCAGGAGGCAGAAGTTGCAGTGAGCTGAGATCACGCCCCTACACTCCAGCCTGGTGACAGAGCAAGACTCTTTCTTTAAAAAAAAAAAAAAAAAAATTCATAGAATCGTAAAAGGCCAAGAGTGAACTTTAAAGTAAACTATGCACTTCGTTTAATAGAAATGTGTCATAATGATTCATTAACTGCGGTAATAAATGTGCTACACTAATGCAAGGTAAATACTAGGAGACACTTGGGGGGGGTGGGAAGGGGCACGGTAGTAGTGGTAATAGGGAGGGAAAATGTTATGAGAAGTCTTTGAACTAGCTGCACAATTTTTCTGAAAATCTAAAACTGTTCTAAAAAATATTTTAATTTTTTTTTTAAAAAAGCACATCTTAGAAAAAATACCTGGGATGATCTCTAAACTCAGGATCCAGAAACTCCTGTTTCAAACAAGTAGGAAGATTCTCGTGGCTTCTAAGATATCAGCAGTCCGTGGCTTCAGGAATACAGAGCCCAAAGGTAAATACAACAACCAGATTGAAATAAGTACAGTTCCAAGAACGGAGCTTGAATTGGAAAGACTAGAGAGTGGGTGGCTAGCTGTTTAGAGGTAACAGATGGCAGAACTCTCAGGATCAAGTCATCCTGAATGAAGACAGACCTATGGAGAGTGCACGCTGGAGTAAAGAGTGGCCTCTGTTCACGTTCTTCAGTAACAAAGAAACAGACAAATTAGATGACGTTCATAAGCTAGCTAAAATGCCTTTCGCTGGAAATCTGGAAAGAACTGATTTAGGAGAGTGAAAAGCAGGGATATGTGTGTGTGTGTGTGTGTGTGTGTGTGTATATATGAGTGTTTATAGTATCAAAATGCTCAACTTTGCTCCCTCAAATCATTCAGTTCCAGTTTTATGCACACTATTATATGTAACAAAATTATATAAATATATTATACCTATCATTAAAAATACATAACTATTAATATATCATAGGTATATATTTCTTCATATACCATAAAATTTACCCTTCTAAAGTATGCAATTCAACGCTCTTTCGTATATTCAGAAAATCCCCTAGGGATATGGCCTGTAAGAAGCAGTTGTGATTTTTTAAAAATGTGTTTCTTTTACTCTACATGTAAATAAGTCTCCAACCTGTCAGTATTTAAGGTTCTCTTTCTTTCCAACAATCATGTAGGCTGATACTTTTTAAAGTTTCCACTCAGAAGACTGTCTTCCTGACCTGTAAAGAAATTAAGTATAAAAATGTATGCAGTTGGACTAAATAATGAAAAAGAGGTTGAGAAGAGTGCACCGAAAAAGGCAAGAAAGAAGACTATGGGCCAAAGGTATACAATAGGGAAAATAAAAAAAGTTTCTAGGGCACTGCAGAAAGACAATGTATTCTAGTGATTATCTTTATTAGACTCTATTGGATCAGGAGCCAATTCATTAAACATTAATGGCAGGGGAATGCCATCCATATATTATAAATAGCCATTAAGCTGAGATAGACAGCTCAGCCCAGGGTCAGTATGAATTAATAAAAAAACTGAAGCTGGCATTTCAGAATCATAAAAAGATAAGTTTAGTAGAAAATATTCAATAAGAAGGAAGAAGAACAGTATATATTACACTATTTTTCTGAAGAGCAAACTAAAAATGAGAACAAACTTACCATAAACCTAGAAATACCCTTCATAAACGAAACACTTATTTCTTGAAAATGAACACTTACATTTAAGAATCTTAACAGTACAATGTGTGACATTGGCAAATGGTAAATATAAAGACAAATGGGATAGAGATGTTCAGCTAGAAATTAGACCAAATGTTAATGCGAACAGAATATCCTCACTGAACACAGTTCCATAAGTAGTATGTTGCAGCAGGAGAACTGAAGTTATCAACAGATATGGACTAATTTCCAATTTCTCTGTTAGGTTAATCTGAAACCTATCCCACTTGACTGTATTTACAAGGTAAGTCACCCATAAAATAACTCTAATTTTGTTAGTTTTACCATCAATTTTCACTATTTTAAGAGTGAAATCATGTTATAAAACTTGATATTGATACTTACATAAATAGGTACACTTTTATAATGTATTCTTTTTTTTTTTTTTTTTTGCTAATTTACACCCATTGTTTCAAACTAATCTGAAGAAAGAATGGAGACATTCCTATTTTTCTTATGTATCATAATGTTCCTAAGGTAACGCATGGACCTTTTGTAAGAATTTCATTGTAGCAAATATGGTGACACAAAGTCAATATGACCCTGGTTAACAAAAAGATCAAAAACTAGGAAATAAAGTAAGAGTGGTGGTAGCAATGGTGTATGTCATGTCCATTCAGTACTGTACTGGAATATTGTTCCCCAAGCCCACCCAAGGATTATTTAATTCTGTAAAACAACATATCTGTGCTATATACTTTTTGATTATTGTACCACGTGGCACTGTCAAGTTATAGGTTAACTTGTAGATTTTTGTCTAGTACAAAAGAGCCACCAAAATGTATGGCTTGTTTTGTGGGATACTAATTAGTCTTATATGAAACCTAGTAATTTTACCCAAATATTCTCCAACTCCTTTTTAACAAAATGTTTGTAAGTTCCCAGATACTCAAAATGCCCCTGGGTTGCACTGGTTTCTTCATTAAAGACTTATTAAATGCTGGTATATATTTATTCTGTATTTGTATTATAGTCATATTAACTCTTAGAAAATAATATTTTTCACTCCACCAAGCACCTGTGTAAGATTTAAAAAAAAAAAAAAAAAACTAACATTTGCCAATATTTTGAGAAGTGAATTAACTCACGTAAGGTATAACCAGTAATGCCCAAAATAGGTTTATGCTCCATGAATTATCACTCCAGTGGTCTGCCAGCTGCTGGTAAAAGTACATTTTTAAGTTATATTATAGAATGAGAGAGATATCTATAAAATGAATGAATGGCATATTTATACATTAGGACATTTTCATAATCTGCATAAAGCCTGTGATGGATTTTTCACCTATCTACTTGGCTAAGCTGAACTATAGTCCCTCCCCACTTACTCAAACACTAATCTAGATGCTGCTGTAAAGGCATTTTTCAGGCATAATTACACTCCCTAATCAGTTGAGTTTAATTTTAGGCGTCATCTTGGGTGGGCCTAACTTAACCAGTTTGAATCCCTTAAAAGAAGACTGAGATGTAATCCCAGCACTTTGAAAGGCCGATGGTCAAGAGATCCAGACCATCCTGGCCAACATAGTGAGACCCTATCTCTACCAAAAATACAAAAATTAGCTGGGTGTGGTGGCATGTGCCTATAGTACCAGATACTTAGAAGGCTGAGGCAAGAGAATCGCTTGAACTCGGGAGGCAGAGGTTGCAGTGAGCCAAAATCGCTCGTGCCACTGCACTGGCACTCTAGCCTGGCAAAAGAGCAAGACTCTGTCTCAAAAACAAAAAAAGGAAGACTGAGAAACCCTTGTACTTGGTGTTAGCTGCCAGCCGAGATCTTGGCTGGGGTTGTCAGCTAGAACTCTTATTTTTTAATTTTATTGTTTTAAATGGACACATAATTGATATACATAGTTTTGTGGTACCTGTGATAATATAATACATTCCTATAATTCAGCATTGGGATATCTATCATCTTAAATATTTGTCTTTACTTTATGCTAGACACATTTAAATTATTTTCTTCCATCCACTAGAACTCTTACAACTCATGGCTAACCATTCCATGTGATTTGGTTTCTCTCACAGCATGGCTGTTGGATTCCAAAGAAAAGCATCCTAGGAGAGGGTAAGTGGGTGTAGAGGGAGACAAAGTGGGGGCAGGGTGCACACACCAACATAGACTAGGTGAATCCTAGTCTATTCTCTATCAATAGAGAACCTTTTTCACCTAGGTTCAACTGAAGGAAGGGAAAATAGACTCCACCTCCGATGGTGCATCGCAAGAATCTGGAACAACACGATGAATTAGAAATGCAGATGTGGCCATTTTTGGAAAACGTAACTATGCCACAACAGTCTGTGACTATTTTTCTACTTACTGATCATTTTTATAATGTCTTTGGAAACTTTGAATAAATTAGAGTCATTAACCCAATGTATGTATTATGAGTTGCAAATATTTTTCCCTCAAATGTATTTTTATTATTTTTATGTATCTTTTATCTTTTCTAAGTCCCTTGCAAGTATGCAAATTGTATTGAAGGAAATTGAATTTTTAAAAGAAGCACTTATAAAGGACATTTTCAATATTAGTGCATATCAGTTAAGTAATTTACAATAACTCTTATGGTACCCAATCTTTATCTCATAGTGATATTTACAAGTTTAAACATTTTTATATCAAATAGAGTTGCCTCTGAATTTTCCTCCTAACAAGGAGCTTAATCTACTATAGCAACCATAATGAAAATGTTATTTAAAAATCAGACAAGAGCAACAGGAAAAGTTGGTGTTTGCTATTAAAATTCTGTTTTTTTATCAGTGGGCTTAGAACACTGTGGAGCTATATCATTTTATTCAGTTTTCTTTCAATGTCACCAAAAGGTCAAGCAGTAATCCAGAGATCAATTTACCATCCCATGCACATTGCTTCCTTCCAATTTGGGAATATACATTCGAATGTAAGATGGTCTTCACCCAAGCTCCCCCGCAGCAAAAAAATGTTAAGGCCTCGGATATTTTTATATCTGCAGAGCAGAGAAGGCATTACTTCAAATAAATACTTTGCAATTAGCCTGATGATCCTTCTTTTGTCTTTTAATATTTTGATATTAGCAGGTTCTACTTTTGCTCCTGACACAGAAAAAACCATATCATGTTAAAAAATTCCTTAAATGTTTAACTCAGACAAATCATCTATAAAATGCAACAATATCATCTCCCTACCTGTCAAAGTTATTATGAAGACCAAATGAAATTTCTTTTTTTTTTTTTTGTCTTTCTTTTTTTTCTTTTTTTGAGGCAGAGTCTTGCTCTGTTGCCCAGGCTGGAGTACAGTGGTGCAATTTTGACTCATTTCAGCCTCTACCTACCAGGTTCAAGTGATTCTCCTGCCTTGGCCTCCCCAGTAGCTGGGATTACAGGTGTGCTTCACCATACCTGCCTAATTTTTTCATTTTTAGTAGAGACAGAATTTCACTATATTGGTCAGGCTGGTCTCAAACTCCTATCCTCAGGTGATCTGCAGGCCTCAGTCTCCCAAAGTGCTGGGATTGCAGGCGTGAGCCACCACACCCAGCTAAAATTTCTGTCTACTTCTTATGACATTAGATTGCTGAGAGCCCTACATATATGATGGTTTATTAGGATAGCTTTTAATACTTAGAACACCGAGACACATATTAGGTACTTAATAAATTTTACCTGGTGTTTTTGAGACACGCTTTATTAAGAATTTAAGGGTCTCAAGTGTGGAAAGAGATGACTTATCACTTCAGCATCAAGTACCACGTGCATATGGCATGTGAGAGGAGGAGAGAAGAAAAATGGGGAGACAAAGAGAGAAGGAAGAAGAAGAAAAGGGATTCAGGATTCCCTGATTCTCTCTGTCCAGGTAAGCTAAGGAAAATAGCACATTTCATCAGCGACAGCTGGGTTCCCATCGCCCTCTTTCATTTACTACTGATATGACCTTTGGAAAGAACTCCTCTGTATCAGTTACCTATTGCTACTTAACAAATTAACCCCAAAACTCAGTAGCTTCAAACCACCATAAACATTTATTACCTTATACTGGTTCTGCAGGTCATGAAGTATGGAAGCAGTTGTGCTGAGTGGTCCCAACGCAAGACCTCTAGGGAACTGGAGTCACAACACCCACCAGGTTGAGAATAATCTGCAGACTTGGCTGAAGCTGAAGGATCCACGTCAAGTTCACTTACAAGGCTGGAAGTTGACGCTGGCTGTTGGAAGGAGACTTTATTCCTTGCTACAGAAAGCTCTCCATAAGGCTGCTTAAGTGTTCTCACAAAATGGTGACTAGTTTCTCCCAAAGTAAGATGTTATGACCTAGCTTCTGAAGATGCATACTGTTGCTTTCACTGTATTCGAATGGTCAAAGAGATGGTATAATACAGAGTGGGATGAGACTTCACTAGGAGCAGAATTTAAAAAGGTAAGGATCACTGGAAGCCGCCTGGAAGGCTGGTTAGCATGACCTCAAAATCTCCGATCCAGCATCTATAAAATGAGAATGATAATGACTTCTACCTCACATTGTTGGTGGAAACATTACATGACACCATGTATTCAAAGTGACTGTGGTCCAGCCCTTGCTCCATGAATTCCAGGTCTCCTTAATCGTTCTATGTTCTAGGTTCTAGCACATGTGTGTGTATGTAGGTGTGGGTATGGGTATGAGTGTATGGGTGGGTGAGTGTGTGTGTGTGTGTGTGTGTGTATGTGGGTGCATACACACCTGGATCTATTTGGTTACTTGATGAAGCCTATGTACAACTTCCAAAAAGCATATTTTTAATTAAAAAAAGTACAGAGTATTATAAGAATACAAATTATACTAAAACATAGCTATCACAATATTTTAAAATATATGTGATACACTAATATGTGTTTCTTTATTAAGACATTATACAATGAAATCGAATGGCAGCTTTAATAGCTACTGTATTTTCAAGGAATAAGCACAAATGTTTTGGGATATACAAAATAACTGTAATATGATTAGACAGTATCTGTGCTTTCTATTGGTGAGAAAGTCACAAGTACTGTCAATGCCACTGTCATCTTTTGCTTACATTCACACTTGAAAGGCTAAATTCTAGTCAGAGTTTAGTGTAAGTGAAGATGTAACTTTTTTTCATCCAAGTTCAGTTTTTATAAACACTCCACAAATCCAATGGGTCAATGAACTCTGGACTAACCTTCTCACTTAATTTATACTTTAAAAGAAAGGGGAAGTAAAAAGAAAAAGACAGTTCTAATATTTAACATTCCCTACAAATAAAATAATTTTCTTCCTATTAAATTTCCTACTGTACACAGGAATATCTTTTCTCCATGATTCTCTCATTTCAAAATGATCACTTGTTGAATTGGACATATACCTACATAATGCTTTCATTTAAATGTATTTTAATGAATCTTTAGACCTAGATAAATGGATTTACAGAAGTGCTACATTAAAAGGCCATTTTAAGTTTAGGATCGAAAGGACCTTTAATTTATAGCTCCAGAAAATATCCATTCCATGGCTCAAAGATCCTTGTGGATTATAAAAGAGGAAACGACTAACAGAAAAGGAATTATTCACCACATTATTAAACATGACAAAAAGCTTCTGAATTGGAGCTTAAAACGGCCTATTTAAGATTCCAGCAATCCCTAGGACTTTGGCAACAAAAATGTTCAAAAGCCTTTTATAGTTGCTGTCAGATTTCTGTAAAGCATTTGAGATTCCTGTGAACTTATTTATATAACAAGCTAAAACCTGAAGCCGACTTGAAAGTCTTTCTATTCTAATTATGTAGAAATGGAAATGCCTAGAAATGATGTTCAGTGTTCTCCCAAGAATATTCTCTTGAAATGGCGGGTTCAGAACCGGGTATTTAGAAAAAGGAATGAGAGAGTAGCTGCTATGGCTTATTATAAGGAACCATTACAGCAGATATACAAACTATAGTTTAGCAAAGTGGTTTCAAAGAACTGCCATTTAGCTATTCTCTCTGCAGCAGCACATTCTAAATGACTGTTCATATTGTTCCCTCCTGGCCCACTATAGTGGTTTATTTCTGAAACGCTATAGTTCATGTGTAATCATGTAGCAAAATAATTCAGGATATAATGACCCACCAGGATCTCAGCTGATTGTGGTTCTTATCACAATACTGCTTCTGATGCTCTGTGTGGCTTTCCAAGCCAACTCTTTAACCTCTTATGTTTCAGCATTCCAATTTGACATCTGGCCCCTCTGTGTTCAGAGAAGTCAGCACATACCCTAAGCTAGAAATGCTAGGAGATATTCCAAAGAAAATCAGATGGGTTTTGGGAGCCAGTACTATGATTGACAGCTCTAAAATGGCTCCTAATCAGCCCACCACCTCCCGCTATTCACACCCTTAGATAATCTTCTCTCCCTTTGAGTGTGGGCTGGTCCCAGGTACTTCGTTTTAACAAACAGAAATGTGATTTGTTTATAAATGCCTGTGATGTCATCTTTTCACCCTTTCTTTGCCCTCTTCTTGCTGGCTTTTTGAGACGACACAAGCTGACCTATGGAGAGCCCCATGTGGCAAGAACTGAGACCAACAGTCAACAACCCTAGGACTACTGAGTCCTGTTAACAACCATGTGAGTGAATCTGGAAGTGGAATGGCTCTAATCCTGACAATTAGATATTGACACCAAGAGGAGAGATGTTAAAGGACATAGGGTCTCAGAACTAGCAATGAAAGTTCTCGAAAAGGAGTAAGAAACCATTTTTTTTCTAGCTCCAAATCCTGTGCTTCATTCACTGCATTACACTGTGTCTCCAAAGGAGTCCTGTTCCAAATATTGAACTGGGTTTTGCCTGTCTGGAAGTTGGAACTCATTTCCCTAGAGATAAAATAGCATGACCGAAATCAACAGGGTTCTGACACAATAGCAGAGAGGGGAAGGCAGAGGAGATGGGGTGGGAGGGCTCGCAAAGGTGCCTGTGCCAAGCACTCCTGAGTTTTGGCAGTCTGATCCAGGCAGCTCCTGGGGGCTGGAGAAGTGGAGAGAAGTCCAAGGGCGGGACTGAGAAAAGAATCAGGCGGCCTCATTTCACACTCCTGATTTGAGTTAGTTTGACTTGATATTAGGATCTTTGCAGATTAATTAATTTAAAATCTCAAGATGAGATTGAAACAGCCTCATTGTCTGGGATGATACTGGCGGTTTATTGTCTCACAGCTGAGGAAATCAAGGACTCAGACACACAGGAAGTGAGGTTAGGTGGGGAAGTTTAATAGGCCAAACAAAGAGACTAGCTCTCTGCTGGAAAGAGGGGTCAGGGAGAAATGAGTTGCCAGTCTGCAGTGAAACACAGGGGGTTTTATAGATGCCTGGTGAGGGGGGAGTGACTGATGTACATCGGGTGAAAGATTGGTTGGACTGGTGTGCCATTTGTATAGGGCACGAAAAACTGGTTAGGACTAGGTGTGTCATTTGCATAGGATGCAAATTTCTGGTTGCCCCACCTTAAGCTTTTAATTTCAGGTCCTCTGAGCTGTTCCATGTTGCCTATTTCTTTACTGTACATATATTAAAAAAAAAAAAAAAAAAAAAAAAAAAAAAAAAAAAAGGGAAGATGGAGCCTCCATGTTGGACACGCCTGGCCCCCAGGTAACCCTTTTTTATATGCACAGCTGCCAGCATTCCCCTGTGAAAGCTTCCAGCTTGCTTATCTATGTTTGCAGCTCAATTTTTCAGGCTGCTCTTTGTTAGGAAAAAAATAATTTCTTGGGCTGCTTTTCATAAGAAGGAAAATTCTGCTGAGACCTCTTTTACCCTTACTATCTGCTTAAATAAGTTATTTCTACCTCCTGTATCAAAATCATCTGTATTTAGAGTAAGCCTTAAATCCAATGACTGGTATCTTTATGAGAGAAGGGGCTGAGAGATTTGGGCACGGTGACCCAGAGGAAAAGATCACATGGAGACAGAGGAAAGATTGGAGCCAGAGTGCCACAGCCTAGGAATATCAGGAACCACTAGAAGCTGGGAGAGACAAGGAAGGACTTTCCCCTGAAGGCTTCCAAGGGAGTCTGGCCCTGCCTGTATCTTGATTTCAGACTTTTGGCCTCCAGAACTGTGAGAGGATAGATTCCTGTGGTTTTTAAGCCACCAAGTTTGTGATAATTTGGTACAGCAGCCCTTGGAAATGAATACCGACACCAGTGATACTAATATTCAGTTAGACGTGAGAGCCACCACTTGAAGCTGTCCTGACAACCTTGCCAGGTGAACCATTATTTAGCTCAAGGTAGGGGCCAGATGGAAATCACGAACAACGAGAACATCAGCTGCAATAATCACCAGAAAACTACCTTCACCTTCAAAACAAAATAGTAAAAACCCAGTGTGTTAAAAAGTCTTCTTTGAATAAGGCTGTTGTGAGATGCTTAGAAATAGCATAAACCAAGACCTATATTATACTGTAGTCGGATATCATTTCAAGATTAGCAGTGTGAGCAAATCCTCAACAAGTGGGAGTTTCCCTTCCCCTTCCAGATTAAATTTTAAAAGCCTGAGAAAATCAGGGATGTCATCCTAACTTGGATGTTAGATGCTGTCAATTTCTCTTGAGCCCTTCCTTTCCTCCTTCCTTCCTTCTTTCCTCTTTTAAAACCAGATATTTATAGTTAGTCCTGTTCCAAGAGAGCGTTGGAAGCCAGGATAAGGGCATATCACACTCAGAACAAAACTGCGTCAAACAGCAATATTATGCTCTCTGTGACTTGATAATTAGATGTAATTAAATTGCTGGCCAAGATATCCCATATACCCATGCAATTATAAATACCAACTACTGAAGACAGGAAATCAAAGAATGAAAGCCGAATGCTATCAGTAGACGTATCAGAAAACATCAAGAAAAGCTTTCTAGATGAAAAAAGTGCGCAACTCTTTTAAAGAAAGTATAGTCATAAAATGAAATTGAAATGTGTATTTTTTTGTTTTATTGGCTTTATTTCAAATGGCTATTATTAAATCCTGATAGTCAATTACAAAAACATTCACCAAACTAGAAATCTGCTGAAGTATATATGTATAAGCATGCCTACATATATTATAAACTACTGAATTGAAACATTAAAACATTCTCCATAGCAACCCTAAATCAAACTGATATTTCATTTTGGTTCCCCTGATGCCAATACATATAGTACATTAAACCCACAGCTTTCAAAGCATAAAAATGTCTTTTAAAACATAAGTAATCTAGAGATGATGTTCAAATATAGTATAATATACACCTTGGTTTATCATTATTTCTTTCCCAAGATTACATTTCTATGAGAAAAAAAAAGAAGAGTCTAAATGTGACACTGGGTCATTAATTTTAATGATGAAAAGAGAAATTTTGACTTTACCAATTCTGACCATTGGGGAATCTGTGCCCATAGTAATGGATTACTTACGTCTTACTTGCACTTTTACCAAAAATCTCAATTAAAGACTACAGAATTTATAAGCTAGAAAAGATAAGTAAAAAGGACACTGAAGCTAACCAAGAAAAGAAGAGGAAAGATTCCAGTTATGGCCTCAAAATCACTGATTTCCATGGAAGGAGATTAAACATACACTTTTGCAACCTTTGTTGACAACATTTTATAAATATCTCTTAATGGGGAAGGAGGTCAGGTACAAATCTGAAGGTCACCTAACTATGTTTTCTTCCAAAGTGTCATAGGGCATAGGGAAAAAGCCTAAAATATGCCTGCCGATTGGAATTGGAAACGAAGTGGTCCCTTGTTTGATGCCAGAGAAAGTATCCTGAGAAAGTGTAGCTCTTAGCCTTTTTCCCTCTGAAGATTTAGTGAAAATCAGCAGTACCCACTGGACAAAACCACTTTAGATAAAGAGGAATGGGGGATTTAAGGGCTCACAAAATGTGCTTAAAGTTTAGAAACTGGGCTTTCAAATTATACCAGAGAAGTTTCACATCAATTAAGTCCTATTTTGAGCTAGGATCCCTCATTAGGGGAGGCGAACCAAAATTTTAAAAAAATATATAAGTTCAGAATGTGAGCTATGCCTCAGGAGGTGCCATGGAATTCACTAGGAGGTAAGCCCATTGCAAATTACATTTTAAAAAGCAATGTCAGCAATGCGTTCTTCCCCGAACCCACAAATTCCTTTTGAATCAATATTTGTTATAAGTCATTTTCAACATTTTTCCATGAGCAACACAACACCATGTCTTCAGGGGTCCAAGAAGAAATCTACAAGACTTAAAAAAGCACAAGGGAGTGAATATGGGATCATGGCTTTTGTCATTGTTGAAAAGGGATGCTGGTCAGTTCCATGCATTAAAACAGACCATGCAAAGCATGTTTGATGGACTAAGATAAATAACATAACAGACTCGCTCTTGCAAGTCCAAGTGTACTTTTGAGATGGTGAAATACATCTGATGCACTGAAACATGAAACCATCAAAATCTACAGCTGGAAAGGACCTTGGAGATGAATCATTTGAAAGCCCTCCAGAGGAACCCAAGTTCCAGCAAATATGAAGAACGTGACCAAGGTCACAAGTTAGTTGGCAGCTTAACTTGGACCAGAATCCTGATCTAATTTTATTATACACACTTTTAGTTTCTAAACACCAAGAGGCATGAATGTACAAACATTGAGTACCATCACACGCTGTGCCTAAAATAACAATTACAAAAGTAAACCTAGAGCCTGAGTTAAATTACTCACCTGTGTTCTTCCCCCACTGTACAGAACGTTTCCATTAGCACAAAGATCCCTCATGTTGCCCCTTTCTGGCCACATCAATTTTCCTTGCACCCTCACTCCCCTATCCATCCTTAATCACTGCCAACCACTGATCTGTTCTCCATTTCTGTAGTTTTATCATTTTAAGGAAGTTATATAAATGGAATCATACAACATATAATCTTTTGAAATTGGCTTTTTACACTCAGCAAAACTCTCTGGAGAGTAAGCACTATGTATCAACAGTCCATTGGAATGCAGAATACCTTCCCTGGTATGGATGTACCACAGTTCATTTATTCACCTGCAGAAGGACATCTGGATTGCTTCTAATTTTTGACCATTATGAATAAAGCTGCTAGGAACATTTCTGTAAGAGTTTTTGTGTGGATCTAAGGTTTTGTCTTTCTTGGATAAATGACCATGATCACAATTGCTGGGTTGTCTCAGTCTGCCTGTGTTGCTATAAAGGAATACAAGAGTAGCCAGGCCAGTGGCACAGGCCTGTGGTCCCAGCTACTCAGAAGGCTGAGGTAGGAAGGTCTGTTGAGCCCAGAAGTTTGAGGCTACAGTGGGCTACGATGACACCTGTCAATAGCCATGGCACTCCAGCCTGAGCAATATAAAAAAAAAAAAAAAAAAAAAAACTATCTCTTTTATTAAAAAAAAAATATATATATATATATATATATATATAGAGAGAGAGAGAGAGAGAGGAATACCTGAAGCTGGGTAACTTACAAAGAAAAACAGTTTATTTGGCTCGTGGTTCTGCAGGCTTCACAAGCAGCATGATGCCAACATCTGCTTCTAATGAGAACCCCAGGAAGCTTCCACTCGTAGCTGAAGAAGGAGAGCCAGCATGTAGAGATTTCATGGCAAGACAGGAAGCAAGAAAAAGGGTAAAGGTGCCAGGCAATTTTGAACAACCAGGTCTCAGGGAAATGCTCCAGGAACTAAGAGTGAGCACTTGCTCAATACTACCTGGACAGCACCAAGCCATTCATCAGGGATCTGCCTGCATGACCCAAACGCCTCCCGTTAGGCCCCACCTCTAACACTGGGGATCAAATTTTGACATGAGGATTGGAGGACATCCAAACTATAGTAGGTTGTAAGACAGTTATATGTTTAGTTTTTAAGAAACTACTAAACTGTCTATCCGGAGTGACTATCATTTCACATTCTTACCAGCAAACATGCAAAAGTAGTTTAATAGAGAAAGGATAGCTTTTCCAACAAATAGTGCTAACTCAGTTGAGCACACACAGGAAGGAGGGTGATATGGTTTGGCTCTGTCCCCACCCAAATCTCATCTTGAATTGTAGCTCTCATGATTCCCATGTGTTGTGGGTGGGACCTGATGGGAAATAATTAAATTATGGGGGTAGTTTCCGTGCACTGTTATCGTGAGAGTGAAGAAGTCTCACAAGATCTGATGGTTTTATAAGGAGTTTCCCCTTTCGCTTGGCTTATTCTTTCTCAGCTGCTGCCATGTAAGATTTGCCATTCACCTTCGGCCATGATTGTGAGGCCTCCTCAGCCAGGCGGAACTGTGAATCCATTAAACCTCTTTTTCTTTACAAATTACCCAATCTTGGATATGTCCTTATTAGTAGTGTGAAATGGACTAATACAGAGGGGAAGGGGGGAAGGAGGAGGGGAAAGAATAAAAGGAACAGGAAAGAAAAGAAAGAAGAAGAACTTTCACATAAACCTCACAACTTGAATAAAAATCAACACAAAATGAATCATTTTCCCCACATCTTCACCAGCATTTAGTGTTGTCACCTTTTTATATTAGCTACTCTGATAGATGCGCAGTGATATCTCAATGTGGTTTTAATTAAAATTTTCCTTAATGAAGAACATCTTATTGTTTATGAGTTACATGACTGCCCATGTCTTCTGCCCATTTCCAACTGGTTTGCCTTTTTCTCGTTGAGTTTTGCTAGTCCATTATAAATCCTAGATAATAGCCATATTTTGAATATGTTTCAAATATTTACTGTTTTCAAATATTTACTCCCAGTCTGCAGCTTGTCTTTTTAGCTTCTTAACAGGCTCTTTCAGAGAGTAAATTTTTTAAATTTTGTAGTCAAACTAATCAATTTTTCCTTTTATGGCTCATGCTTTTGATGTCAAGTCTAAGAACTTTTTGCCTAGACACAGATCCCAGTGACTTTTTCCTCTGCTATTTTCTAAAACTTGTATTTTCTAAAAGTGCTACATTAATGTTCATGATCCATTTTGAATTACTTTTGTGCAAGATGTGAGGTATAGGTTATTTTTTTTCCCCAACTGTACGATCTGTTGAAAAGGCTATTCTTTCTCTAACTGAATTGCTTTTTTATTTTTGCAAAACAAAACAAAACAAATTTGTGTAGGCATATTTGTGTAGGTTTGTTTCTGGGTTCTCTATTCTGTTGCATTTATCTATGTGTCTCTACTTCTGTCAATGACACATGGTCATAAATATTACAAGTATGTAAGTTTTGAAATTGGATGATAGACTGATTCCTACCACCTTATTCTTTTTTCAAATCTGTTTTAGCTATTCTAGTTCCTGTGCCTTTATATATAAATTTTAGAATAATGTTGTCTATATCTGCTAAAAATTGTTGCTGGTATTTTAATAAGAATCATATTGAAACTGTGTATCAACTTGGGAGAACTGACACCTTACCATGAGTCTTCCAGCCTGTGACAAGAATATGTCTCTCCATTTATTGAGATCGTCTTTGCTTTCTCTCATTGGCATTTTTTAGTTTTCACCATACAAGTTCTATACATTTTTTGACAGATTTACATGTAAGTATTTCTTTTTGTGTGTTTGTATTTTAAAGGTGCTGCATTTTTTAATTTGGTATATCTGTGTTGATTGCTAATATAAATAAACATAGTTGGTTTCTATATGCTGGTCTTATATCCTGGGGACTTTCTGAACTCATCTATTATATCTAGGATTTTAAAAAAAGATTCCTTAGAGTTTTCTATGTAGGACTTGCAAGGAAGTCATCTGCAAAAAAAAAAAGGCCAGTTTTTCTTCTTCCTTTCTAATCTGTATGTCTTTTATTTCCTTTCCTGGCCTCACTGTGCTGGCAAGATCAATAATGAAAGTATTAGAAATATCAGAACTTGGGTAGGGGTATAAAAAACCAAAGTGTTTTCCTCCTCTCACACACTACTCAACACTTCTCACATCAGATTCTCCAGCAGACACTCACTGGATATCCTATAACTCAATTCAATTCACACATGATCTACCCAGAGATATTGGCAGATCCAACAGATTAGGGGCTCAGTCCCACTTCAGATGTCAGTTGTATATCCCAGGCTGTGAACTGTGGTTCTGACTGGCCAGCTGTAAATCAGCGTTCCCACAACCTCCTCTTCATGTTCAAGAAATTTGCTAGAGTGGTTCATGGGACTCAGGGAAAAGTTTTACTTCCACAGATAAACAACCACAGATAAACAACCAGATGGAAGAGATGGAGAGGACAAGGTATGTGGAAAGGAGTGTAGACCTTCCTTCTCTGGGAAGGTGCCCTCTCTATAAGCACCAGCCTACAGGCAACACTACAGGTTCTGTAAGCTGGAAGGTCTCCAAATCCTGTCCTTCTGAGTGTTTGTGAAGACTTCATGTCTTATGCATGATTGATTAAAGCACTGGCTATTGATGATCATCCTGACCTTCAGACCCTCTCCCCTCCCTAGAGTCAGGAGATAAGGCTGGAAGTTCTCAGGCTTATACCACGTAGTTGGTTCTCCTGGCAACCAGTCCGCATGCTGAGGCTATCTAGGGGCCCCAGCCATCAGTTATCATATTAGCATTAAAAAAACACTCATCTCCAGAGATTTCACAAGTTTTAGAAACTGTGCACCAGGAACCAGGGACAGAGGCCAACTATGTTTATTATATCAAAACATCATAAAAGTATTCTATCTTCCAACACTAAGTTGAATAGTGGTAGTGTGAGTCACCATCTTTGACTTTCTCCCAGTTGTAAAGAAAAGCATTCAGTCTTTACCATTAGGTATGATATTACCTTTTTGCGGATATTCTTTACCAAGTTTGAGCACATTCTCTTTTCTAGTGTTGAGTGTTTTCATAACAAAGCAGTGTTAAATTTTGCCACAAGCTTTTTCTGTGTCAATTGATATGATCAAGTTATTTTCTTTCTTAGCCTGCTAATGTGTATGAAATTAAATAATTTAAACTTAAAATAATTCCATTTAAAGCTGTTGGAGCTTAAAATCATTCTGAGCCTTGAGAGGTGGCTATGCCGCCTGAGTCAAGTGGCATGCAGCTGCAACTTCTGCCTTTTTTCTTGTAAATAATTAGGAAGACCAAGCAGTGCCAGGGACAGGACCCTTCAGATCATTGCCGTTTCTCACACAGTAATAAAGTAATCTTCTTTGGAATGTAGCAATCCATAAGCAATCAAATTACTGTGGCATGTACACTGGTCTCGTATGGAAAATGTCATCCTGCTGGAACTTCTCTGTCTCTGCCTATATAAGTGAAACCTCAACTTCTCCATTTTGGGCCGCTGATCCATTTGTGTTCAGTTAGTGTTTCCAATGACTATCCTCAAGCTTTGCACTAGAATAAACTCCACATTTAATCCTATTCTTTGAATCTCATTATCTACAGTTGACATGTGGTAGATTTCATTGCTGATTTTCAAATAGATCCTACTTGATCATGATGTATACTTCTCTTTGCATATTGCTGAATTCTATTTGCTAACATTTTGTTAAGAAATTTTGACATTTCTGTCTATGAAGGATACTGGTCTGCAGGGTTTTTCCTACTATTTTTGTTTGGGGCAATATAACTTCAAAAATTAAGCAATAAATGAATAGCCTTCCTTCATCTGAGAGTGTCTTGATTTCCCCTCCACATATGAAAGACATTTTCACTAGACATAGAAACCTAAGTTGACAGTTATTTTCTTTCAGTATGGAAAAAATACTTTTGCCTGCCTGGAAAACGCAGGCCTTATTACCATTGGGTGGTAAACAAAGTCCTGATTGTCTATTATGCCTCTTCTGATACCACTCCTGAGAGGAGGAAAAGGTACTTCTCCACTGTTGGTGGAGGTGAAAATTCAGGCTCCCCATGTGGACTCCTCACCACCCAACAGACATGAGAATTCTGGCTCCCACTTGGCTTTCTGTAATACTAACCTCACAAGGAGGTTGGAGTGTCTCATTACATCCCAGTGAGGGTAGAAGTTCTGGCTCCCACTTGACCTTTGCTGCTGGAGGTAGGGGTAGGTAGGCCACAGGTTTTTCCAGTGTGTGTATGTGTGGTGATTAGCTGGAGTAGTACAGACATTATCCAAATGTTTTCTCCGTACTGCTAGACTGCCCCTTTCCCAGTCCTTCACCTGCAGTGAGCAGGCTTTCAGTGTAACCCCCCGCCTTTTTTTTTTTTTTGTCTGTGCCCTCTGGCAGCTAAGAGTTATAGCTTCTTTAGTTCTAGGGCTGGGATATCTAAGGCAAAAGTCACATCTAGGGAACTCATTACCATATTTTTTGTGTGTGTCTCCAGGTCTCTAGCTGGTCTGCCTTCTCTCCACTCTCAGGATATTTTTAGTTTTGTCTTATATATAACATCTAGGTTTACTTGTCCTAAATGAGAGGAAGAGGAAAGAGTACACCTATTTCTTTTTTCCAGAAATGAAAGTACCTTTGTTTTACGTTTTTTTAAAAAAACAAAGTCTTCCTTTTTACTGTTATCACACCAGATCCTATCAAAGAAGAAAAATTAAGACAAAAAGAATAATAACAGGGGTAGTAAGGGAACATTCATAGCTTTACTTGAGAAGAGGAAAAGGAAGGGATAGAAAGTGGGGCGAATTAGAGTCAAAAGACTCCAGTTCTAATGGAAATATGATCAGCTACCAACCTCGTGTCTCTAAATATCACTTAAATGTTCAGGCAGCCCCACGTTTTGCTTTACTTTTCCTGTAAGATGGTGATGATACTGCCTAGGTAATCTTTCACAGTTGTGGGATTATAAAAAGAGATAGGAAATGGGATAGTGCTTTGTCAATTTTCAGTCAAGGTACAAATAAAGGGCATGTTATTGCATTCTGATGATCAACTCCCTGCCTCTTCCCACCTGCTCCAACAAAATCTAGTTCTTTCCAGTTTGTCCTGTGTTTCAACACTGATTCAGCAACTATTGATCCACCTGCACAAACTAGAAACATGTGAGGCATTTTGGATATCTCTGACTTCCTCTATTCCCCACCAGTCAAAATAAGCATATCACAGTCCTGATGTTCTACTTCCAGATAGGTCTCAAATCTGTCTGCTTCACTCCATCAGCCCGAGATCCAGCCCCCATTCTCTCTTGCCTGCACTGTAATAGTCATCTTCCAAGTTTTCCTGCTCCCAAACTCACCTCTAAAAAGCAGCCAGATCATCTTTCAAGCACCCAAATCATCTCTCCCAAATCCATTCTAGATTCCCCTAGATCCCTAGAGTTCCCATCTGGGCTTCCCTTTCTCAGGAGCCTTATCTGTTCATTTATTCAAAAAACTGAAACAGTTTTCTCTTATTTATTCTAAAATAAAATTTTGACCTAAAAGCATGATTTTAAAACTCTTTTATCCTTTATAATCAACAAATACAACTAACAATAGTATTTCATAATGGGAAAATAATTTTGTGACTTCTCACACGGGCATTGCTTCATAAGGACAGGAAGAAACACTGGACATGTAAATGTCAGGCTTCCAAGTCCAAGCCTGGCCAGTATAGCCTTGGTGACTCCAGATGGTCTCTAGGAGTCAGAAAGGCTGAAGTAACCAGATGGCCATAAAGAGAAGTAAAATAACTAGCTCCTGCCCCAACTGATTGCTCTCCCCCTGCAACATTCAGCCATTGTTCCTGCCCAGTCTTGCAAAATTTTCCCCTAGACATTAGGTTTCTCAAGACTCCCACCCCTGTAACTGTGTAATTTACCGCACCATCCCCTTTGCTTGCGACTGATAACCCACACCCATATGACTATACCTGTTTGTAGTAGATAACCTCTGCCCTTGTGACCATGATGTCCTCCCTCTCCCTAAAATAGATTACCATCTTTAGCCATTTGCCCCAACCTGCATAACCAGTCCCTTTCCTACTCCCCTTGCCTAACTCCTTTCTAGGACTTGGCCTGCTTGCACCCAAGTGTTAAATAAATGGCCTCCGTTGCCCACACAAAGCCTGCCTGGTTGTCTCTTTACACGAGTGACGCACTTAACAGTAAACGAGAGCTAGTATGTTTCACCGGAGTCTTATGTACATATTACTTAAGAATGGAAACATCAGCCATAACTTGCAAATCTACATTATGGCTTATGAAACAAGTACACTGTACCTTGCCAAGCTATTAATTATTGAATAAACCTAAACTTCTTCATCATAAGTTCATTCAGCCTCATGCGCTCAACCTTCACACATAAAGCTCTGCTCTAGAAACTGCCTAGCTGACCAGTTTTGACCCATATCTACTAGGATCATTTCATGACGAGTTCTAGCTCCCCAAACCTTCTACTACCCTTCTCCAATTCTTTTGTGACACCTCCCAGTTTCTCTGGTGTGGGTTCACCTTTCCAACAGCAAACTCATAACATACCTTAGAATCTAATAATTTTTCTGATATTCTTTAAAGGGTTTTAGCAAAATAAATGATTAGGATAAATATTTAAAAATTTGCATCTAATTTTAACAGTTATTAATATTACTTCTAGTTAAAGGAGAAAGACTATGGAGTAGGGATCAGGGTCTAGAAGGATGGATTACTCTTATTTTCCTATAGTGATTGAAGTTAACAATAAAAATGCATTCACCTATTTCCGCTGAGATTTTAAAAACACACATTAAATGCTGAATATATGTCCTGTCAATTAAAAACTGTAAGAGTAACCTTATAAAAAATATTTGCTCTTAGGAGAGAATTAAATACCCATATTGACTAATATATTTAAGGTGGTTATGATTCAATGTCAGACTAATATTTTTGCCTCTATTTCAATTGCTTTTTAAAAGAAGTATCAGGAGGTTCCAATTAGAAATTTAACTGAAGGCCACTTTGAATCGATACGCTGTGGGAATTAAATGACGCTGTTTTTCTATTTTCCTTTTTGAAGATAGTGGTCATTCTTTTTTTTAAATTTTTATCTTTAAGAGTTCAAGGAAAGCTTGGTTTTTATTGAAGAGGCAAGAAATACAGCTTCTGACTAAATGTTTATAGCTTCAGTGTGGGTTGCCCTTCTCCCTGTCTCTCTTCCTGGCGTATTTAATCAACAGAATATTAACAGATCTTTTACCTCCTACAATAGGCCTACTCCAACTCTGTGTGATTTCTCCTTAGGTCCTCTGACATTTATCCTGAAAAACACAACTAAGTACTTGATTCTATATGTCACCATATTTCTTTTCTTCCTCTATATCTCACTTTTTATTTTTAGAAAATACCTCTAATACAGTTTAGTGATCGTCACCACGCCTAGGATACTGCCTTGAACTAAATAACTATTTAAAAGAAAACAAAATATGGTTGATTAGTATAAGCAACTACTTTCTAGGAGAACTTTGAAATGTGACTTCCCATTTCAAATGTTCTCTTTACTGTACCCCAGTCTTCTGAGTATCATATTTCACTGATGTCTAACACATATCCCTGACTTGAGAATATTCGGAGGCTGGGCTCCTTCATCAAATTAATTGGTAGAAAGTGTCACTCACCAGAAAATTCCATCTAATTGAAAACTGAACTGAAATGGCTAGGCTCAAATGGGGGCTGATCTAAATTTCTCAGCAAGCAGCACTTTAAGGAATCTTAGACAAGATTGCCTTGAGCTGTTAAAAGCTTTGATGCCATCAGCCTTCCACCAGGATCAAAAACAATTTTCAACTTTTATTGCAAGCTTTGTTAATAAGTTTCTCCTCTGTTCGTCACAGTTATAAAAAACCTTTAATATTTTTGTTGCATGGGAATAAACCTAGGGAAATGTACATTTCAGGCAAATTGGAGATACATTTAAAAAATATTGTCATTGAGACTGACAAGTGCCAAACCTGGAAACCACTTTCTCCCAAATCAAACACAGCCTGGAGTAATGGTGAATTCAAATCAATACGCAAGCCTGTGACAGAGACTATCAGAAGAAACTATTTCTTTTCACCTCCAAAATACTATTTACTAAGAATGACATCCAAATTCCTACTGTCATAGGCATTTTCACTGGTTTAGAAGAAGACTGTAGGATGACTAATGTGTTTTAGTTCTCAGATAAGGCTAATGGGTTTCAGCTGTCTTGCCAGTTTTGATTGCCAAATTCTGCCTGCGACACAGTAAAGAATTCTGAAGTTGCTTGTAGGCTTTGCATAAGAGAGTAATATCATCTATCAGCAACATTTACCAGTATGGCAAACCAGCATTCACTAATGATTCTGGGCCCTCTCCCACTGCTGGACACATGGAAGATCATTTCCAGAGCCCTCAGTGCAGATGGACAGGGCCCCACGACCAGTTCTGTCCCACAGACTGTGATCAGTATTGATGCGTACCACTTCACAGCCCATATGTGATTTTCTATGCTTCCCATCCCTGAAACCTTGAGATAAAGGCACTATAAGACAGCAGTAGACAAAAATGCTGAGCCACCCCTTGGAGCTGAGAGCTGGCCTGGAACATCACCTGGAACTATCATGGGCTTTGCAAGGATGAGAAAGAATCACAGTTGGTTAAGCCACTGTGCTTTTCATATCATTTGTTATTGCATTATAACCCAACCCCTCTGACTTCTACACACAGCTCTCAGATCAGGGATTGGAGATGGGTGCCCAGCACTTAGCACTCCTTAGAGGATTATAGATTAATAGGAACACTGGCTCCTCTTACATTTAAGACACTCACAACATCATGGTGCATTTCCCTTTGGTGTGATGGGAATTCTTGTACCCTTGCACAGCTTACTTTCATTTTGATGACTACTAATTGTGACCTGCAGCTTGGCTCTTGCTTGTCTCCTTTATACCTTCTCTCCTTCTTTACTTAGGCACACAAATGTTCTAGAGCATATCTATCATCCTAATAAATCTGTTAGGTATCCCTTTGAAAAGCAAAAGAAAAAGTTACAATTTTTGTGACTGTTTTCAATGCCTGTGAACACGCTAGCACATTAAACTTTTAAGTATTTCAGTCAAGGGGTCACTTGGGTTAGCCTGTATTTTGGCAAGTAAATCTACAATTGCTAACAACTGCATCAGAAAGATTCCTGTACTTTTAGCAGACCTGTATCAGCAGGAAAGGAGCAAATGGATCCGCTCATTGGACCAAATGACCACCACACCTCAGGAACAAAAGCTTATACTTCTACTTCACTCATTAGATGCCAGGAAATGGTCTACGAGCTTTACCAGTATTGATGAATTTAATCCTCCCAACAACTTTAGAGAGCCTGCCTAATTTTACT
Organism: Cheracebus regulus; assembly: GCA_963574635.1. NCBI lineage: Eukaryota > Metazoa > Chordata > Mammalia > Primates > Pitheciidae > Cheracebus > Cheracebus regulus. Next base: position 39,611 of record CAUYQU010103946.1, read on the forward strand.
CCCGTTTTACGGATGAGACAAGTGTGTGAGTTTACATGCTCACAAAAAACACTTATCTTTTATCATCCTAAAATAGAGTTTTTACACAAAACATAGGATAAGCAGTTAAACTTTAGATAAATAATAAAATAGTTTTAGTACATGTGCCATATGTTGCATGGGATATACTTATTCTAAACATTTTTTTTTACATTTATCTGAAATTCAAATTCGGCTGGGCTCCTGTAGTCTTATTTGCTAAATGTGGCAACTCTAAATAGAAGGTGGATTTCAAATTTTATCAGTACTCAATGTCTAACTTTATTAAGCAACCAAGCTAAGCTGATTGTATGTCTCCATCAAACAAAGTTAAAGACAACAAGTTTTTATAAAAATCTTTGAATCTAATCTACTATAAAAATAAAATGCCAAAACAAATTTTACTATAAAAATTTGCAGATATTGATATGTAGGTTCTGCCAGTTGTCACATTTTATTTCTAAATTAGTGAAAATCCTATCACTTGTGTAAGGCATTCACTTTGTTTGCACTAGGGGCTGGGGTTTGCAAGAAAACATAGACTATTCCTTTTTGTTCTTTGAAAAAAAAAAACTTTTATAACATGGGAACTGTTAAAATAGAGGCATGAATATTCTAGGTCAGGCAGAGATGAAAGGACATAATAAACAGAAAATACTGCTCTCCCAATGTATCCTGAAAAAGTCCTTGTCAATCATTTCCAGTAAAATGAATAAAAAATAATGCTTACCATAGCAAGGGCATATATTGAGTTTAATGTGGTGGGGACAAATCATAAAAGAGGTGCAGGGTGAGGCCAAATTTTAAAATCAAAGATACCTTGGAATAATGTACTTTCAGAGATTCTCAATAACAGCATTGTAAATTCTTCTCTCTTCCATATTCTGTTTCATGCAAGGCCATGAGTTAACTGCCAACAGGTTAATATCTACTCTCGGCTGTTGATTCAGCCCAAACACTGTGTGTCTCCAATCTCCATTCATCGAGGTCTTCAAAACAATGTCTTTATCTTTCTACTTGTTGTGAATATTAATAAATTAAGATCTTTAAACTGTCTAGGAAGAAGTAAGAAATAACTGCCAAGAACTTGGGTACAGATGAGATATTTACATACATTAGAGAAGTACCATTAACAGTAATTAATGATGCTTTTACATCTTAGAATGCAGTGCAATAGACTGTGGATTTGTTTTGAAGGTGTCTGCAATCATAACACATATCTCATGCTAAATGGATACTTAGCCATTTTTAATAATTTTAAACTGATGTGCTATTTAATACTTTGGCAGTAACACACAGTTTTATGAAGACAGTTTTTGAATTTAGAATTTTTATTGAACTTTATTAAATTTAATGAGACTGCATTACTTACATTCTACCTTAATTCCTAATGCTTATAAAGGTCACAACAACTAATTTTAAAAGTTGTATTTTAGAAAAGCAAATTCTGTCGGTTAATGACTATATAATTAAGCCATAATTCCACCACTTTCCAAAGCAAGCCTACATTTAATACTGCGGTTTGTCTTCATGAGAGGTATTAAAGTGCAAAAGTTTAAAACATATCACTGTTGTGAACAAGAACAGACATAAATAGGAGAATTTTATTAACTCCAGATTCTTTTCTTGACTTTGACTTTTGATTAGAACTAGAGTACACAGAACTCAGCAGACTACGATAAGGGGTATTTACCTCAACTCAACTTCTGAAGAAGTTAAAATTAAAAACACGTCTCCCCTAAGTCAATACATTCCTCAATATTTCACTGGTGACTTTAGTCCCAATTTGCTTGAAGAAACTAAAAATAAAATAGAAATAAATTTGCTTTGAGGAAGTCAAGGCTGTGTGGAATAGAAATTTGAGCAAAAATTCTTAACCCAGTCTATAGACTTTCCATGAAGGAAAGAAACTGAAACAGATTTTGGGGAACTCTGACATAAATTACTAAGGTATCACTTATATGCCTGTTTTTAGACTGAGAGGTTCATCAATTTCTTTTTCTTTCTGTCTGCTTCATTTCCATCAGGAACCACTGTTCAACCCTTTACTAGTAGATCTTCATAATAATTCCTGACAATATATGTGCAAAATTAAGATGAGTTTGTTTGCACTGTTTACAGCATGGCAAGAGAGTTTACAAGGCAATAATTTTAAATATAAAAAACAAACATGCTACCTGATTTTACAAATTTCAGGGAATATGTAGGAGGAGTACTACTCACAATTGGCATCTTTAAAAATACACTTGGTGCTTGTCAGAGCTGAAAGAATACAGACATATTGTTTGAATTATCAATAATAACAAGAAAATCATGGAGGATTGATTATGAGAGGATTTTCCTTCATCTTAGCCACAATAATAAGACCTCCATGCTGCACTCCTTTTATAATTAGGCAAAAATCTGACACAAATCCTGGGAAGGCAAAGGTGATTATTTTGGTGTATTCTTTAGACTTCCACATCAAGAAAACATGCCCCCCTTTGACATGACTATCTCCTTCTTGCCCACATAACAAAAATGAGGCATACAGAGAAATTATTGATACACCTGAGGAGCTAAATGCAGACATGTTAACTTCAACAAGGTACTCATCTTACAGAGCAGGAGGCAGTACAGAACTCCATCTCCAGTAAAGCGTCTCCTCGAAAACTTCAACGTCTACAGAGAAGTCTTAATAGAAAAGTTAGCAAAGTCACCAGCCACACACCATCTTGTCATTTGACCTTTGGTTTCAATAGTTCAGCACTCTCTAATTCCAACAGACAAGATTCAAAGAAATGTCTGTAATACTTCACCTGCCCAAAGGAAGACAGTGATATAATATCCACACAAGTCTTGAACCTTTAAAATCCATTCTCAGTGATACGGGGGAATATGAACTAGAAGAAGGATTGAATGCCATGCTTGAGTTTTTGCCATCAAATAAAATCTACAATGTGTTGTGTGACAATGATATTTACTTTGAGTGTGTTTTAAAAATGAAACCTGCTACAAATATCATGGATCTGTATATTCTTGAAGTCTCATAGGTTATAAAATAGCAAGGGCAGATATTTTATGAGCTACATTGCATGGTTGTTTTGTTCCCAGGAAAAGAGGTATTTTCTCAAATACTAAGTGACCGGTCTCTTTATGGGGTCAGTTGAAGCCAGGGTTGATCCTGGACAAACACTAGGACAGAGCTGGTTTCCTACTATGAAGATCCACGGAGCTCAGATGCTCTCTGTGCCCAGACTCTCAAGGCAACCATGGCCCAGGTAGAGGAGGTGAGGATACTGCTCTTTTCAAGACACAGGCAGGTTCAGCATACACGTTTATTGTGATGCTTGTTGCTAATGATGCTGACAGTAGCCAACGTTTACCAAGGGAATCACTATGCGGTCAGCACTATGGACAGCGCTTTATGTGTTGACTCACTGGATCCCTATCATGCCATTTGAAGGTAAGTACTATCACAACACTCCTTCACAGATAGAGGAAAAAAAAAAAAAAACGGACAGTAATTACCCTGCACAGCAACAACCTTGGGAGTTGAACTTGATAAACTCACATGTTTATTAAGCTCGTGTCACCCATATAAGGAGTCAGACTTTAGTCAGTCTCAGCTCCACCTTTACTATTACCTTGGGCAAGTTACTTAAACTTACAAAGCTTCAGTTTCTTCATTTGTCACATATGGATGACAGTACTACTTGCCTAACAGAAAAGTCATCTCAAACTTGGAAAGAGACGATTGAGCATACTGCATTCCTTCACTGTAGAAGTTCCCACTACTGGGCCTGACATTCTGTTTACAAGTTAACTGATAACTCTCAGGAGAGGGAATAATTAGTATGAGCTGTTACAGACCAGGAGGACATTATTCTTTCTGTGTCCAACCCAACAATTTGCCAAGCTGCACGTATAGGTATATATATGCCTCTCAAATGCTTTTCAGACCGACTTTAACATCATACTGGGTGCCCTATCAATTAGTGAGCAGAAAAAAATCTTGACATGTTCATTTTATATCTGCACTTTCTGCAAACTGTTTTAACACAGGACTGCTTTAAGAATTGAGATAGTGCATATGAAATGTTCAGCACAGGATCTGTGACTGAAGATTCACTAAATGTCATCTGTCACATCACTACTATGATTGTCTCTATAACTGATCACCAAAAGTATACTATTTAAAACTTTTAATGTGAGGAATGGTTGTTTCTATTTACTCACATTCAAATACAGAAGTTAACCACTAACTGTGAACATAGATCTGAAATTATATACTGTTACTCACAGCTGAGGCCACTTTAAAATCTGGCCTTGAGAGTGATCATCTCACACCTCACACAACCAATACAAAAACGGAGTTTTAAGATACTCACTTTCTATGCACAGAAGGTTGTGCACCAGACAGGCTGCTTGGAGCCTTGGTGCCATCACCTCTGGTAAACAGGATTCATTAGAGTGATAATTGACAGTTGTTTCCCTTTCTAAGTGATTGCTCTGTAGTTCCATTATGTTCTGTCAGGGAAGTGCCAGCAATTAATTACCAATAAACGAAACACCAACTCTGCTTGCAGCAGAAGGTTTGGAACCATTTATCTTGGGGGTTGAGGAAGGTGGCTGGGAGAGGGGGAAATCCACCTCACCCAGTACATAAAGTGCTCTGTAAAGATCATATTATAAGGGTGCCTGGGGAGGGATAGAGCCTCTGAGAGGACAAGAGACCTCCATTTCTACCTTTGAGGCTTTGGTGTATTAAAAGAAAGAAAGAAATCTTAAACCAGTGGTCCAAAAAGTATGATCTGTTTTAACATATGACACTTTGAACACTCAAAAATACACTGCAGAATAATGATTATAGTCACAAGATCATGACAAAACTTCTTGTTTAAGCCAAATGTATAGCAAGTAAATATTGAAGTGGTATGACAGAGGACTTTCTACATTCTATTAAAGCTTTTCTGTGCATTCCTTCTATTGGAAATAACACATAAACTCTAAATTGAGGCTTTCTGTGAAACCTTGAGATCCAAGGGTTTGAGCTTCGAGAGTCCCCTCTGTAAGCCATCAGACTCTGAGGTCTGATTTTTCTGCAGACCATCTGAGGTCCTATACTTTAATTGCTTGCTTCCTTTCCTGTTTGCTTTGTTTTTATTTTTTCCAATATAGAGCCATTTGATGGCTTTTTATATAGATCCTGGGGATGCAACCCTGCCTCTCTCTAACTTCTTCCATCAGCTCAAGTCACTCCCACAGCCAAAATGGTTTCTGGGTTCCCTAGATTCTTACTACATGTTACTTACTATAATTTTTTAAATAACATAATCGCACACAATTTCAGTCAATTTCACATTCGAGTGTCTCATATCATCAATAAGACTTTAGCTCCTTGAGGACAAGGAGACGTCCTTGGATAATTAACAATTACTGAGTGCCTGCCTGCTGTCTGGAATCAGGTCATGGGGGCTGAGCAGGCAGGCAAGAAAGCAAGCAAACAAAAGCAACCTTTATTTGCCTCTCCCATATTTCTCTGCCATGGCAAAGGAAAATCAATGCTTAAAAAAAAAAAAAAAAAGGATTTCATCAATTTCAGGTCTCCACAGAGCCCAGGACCTGTTATTTGAAGGCTCTTGACCCACTGGTATATCCAAACATCTGTTGACATCTGCTTCTCTGTTCTGTGGTGTTTTACAAGGGATGCTAGGTGTTCTTCATGGTCAAAAGGGAATGGTGCTCTCTCAAAGAAACTGGTATTGAAAGGAGTAAGGGATTAGTTACCTGGGCAAGAAGCAGAAGAAGAACTGGGTAGAGGTCAAGAAAAGCCTAAGGCTAAGTGAGAAAGACCAACAGAAGCAAAGGAGGCAACCAATCGATTTCCCCACCCCTGGCCTGGGGGTCAGCACTGGGAGAAAAGGAAAAGACCAAAAAGGCACAGGGGCAGGAGGTGACCAGTCCAGGCCTCTCCAGTCAGCTTCTTAGAAACCTAACAGCTACTGGGGAATACTGGAGCCTCCAGTGCAACCCCCAAGACAAAAGCATTCTAGGTGTTCCTGAAACACACAAGGACACAGATTAGAGGAGAGAAAGAAAACAAAGGAAGGGCTCATTTACAAATTTTTATTTTGACATTTACTTCAAACTTATCTATGTGGTCCAAGAATTAGATGAGTACAAGGGACACCTGTGGATGCCCCAGATTCACCGGTTATTATATTTTTCCCCATCTGCTTATCATTTGTCCACTTTCTTGCTAGCTTTCTCTCTATAGACACACTATTTTTTCCTGCCTCATTTGAAAATAAATTGCATTCAATGCATACTTCTTAAAACTAAAGATATTCTTTTCCACCACAGGACAGTTACAAATTTCTGTAAATGGAGCACTGGTAATATTATATCCAGTCCACTGTCTTCTGTTTCTCAGTTTTGTCAATTAACCCAACAATGTCACTTTTGTCACCTTCCCTTCTTCAATATGAAATCTAGGATAGGATCTTATTTAGCGTTCATATCTCTTAAGTCTCCTTTAATCTCAAACATTACTTTGCCTTTCTGACTGTTTTCTAACAATACAACTCCATGCCTCCACATCCCCAAACCCTCTCTCTCTCTCTCTTTCTCTGTGTGTGTGTATGTGTGTGTGTGTGTTGTTTAAATAGAACTATTCATCATTTGTGGTTTCTCTGCTGTGTCCTTGAGTTTAGATTCTGGGTCTATATTCTGGACCCTGGGAACCATATTGGTTATGCTTCTCAAGGTACTGTTTCAGGAGACACAAAAATATCTATTTGCTCATTAGTGGTGATGTGAATTCTGATCACTGGTCAAAATGTGTGGTTTCTGCAATATATGGTTATTATTTTTTTTGTTCAAACACAAGACTGCTTAATATTCTGAGTGTCTATTAGGCAGGCAAAGAATCTAAGCTCATTATGTTTTAGTTACATACTAACAAAGTACACACATTTGTAACAGTTTACAGTTGTATTTTGTTTGTCTAAAATAATAACATGTTAGGACCCGTGCATAATTGCTCACTCTGTGTTGTCTACCATTCTGAGCAATAAGCTTTTATTATGCAAAAGCTGTGGTTTGTGAGCCATTGTTTGTATGGGCTCCTTCAGGCCCTCTCAATGAAACACATACAAAAACCAATAAACATGCCCTTTTCTTAAACACAGTAAGGGGTAAATTTTCACATTTCATAGAGCATTTCAGGGCTGTTCAAGCTGAGAAATATTTGAAATCAATTGGTCCAACCCCACACATTTTTGCAGTTGAGAAAATCAAGACCTTAGGAAGAAAAAACGACTTGCCTAAGGTAATACAGTATAATCGTTCTTTATAAACTGAATTATAAAATCAATTTAGTGTGCCATGACCAGCGTGATTTAAACTGAAATACAATTTTTAAAAAATCTGAGTACTTAGCATATAGCAAGGGTAAACAGTGTTTGGTGAAACCTCTATTTTAATTACATACGTTTAGGAATACAGATGCTATCCTGTACTAATGGAATATAAATACTTTTTTTAAGATGGGGTTCTGATTCTGTGACCCAGGCTGGAGTGCAGTGGCATGATCATAGCTCACCGTAACCTCAAACTCCTGGGCTCAAGCAATCCTCCTGCCTTACCTTCCTGAGTAGCTAAAACTACAGGCATACACCATCATGCCTGGCTAATTTTTTGTTTTTTAATTTTTTGTACAGACAAGGTCTGTGTTGCCCAGGCTGGTCTTGAACTCCTGAGCTCAAGCAATCCTCCTGCCTCAGCCTCCCAAAATGCCGGGACCACAGGCATGACCCACCTTACCCAACCACAAAATGTATTTCCTATTGAATTCTGTGGTTGAAATCCTTTATAGAACTCCATTAGAAGTAAGCCGAAACCAGTGGTCATTCTACCAGGAAAGTGTTTTGCCAAGTTTAGTGTGAAAACAAATAAAGGTTGAAATGTAGCTTCTGATTTAACCGTTCTGGTATGGACCTGAAATTCTGAATTTTGAATAGGCTTCTAGGAAAGATATAAGCTGCTAGTACAGGCCTATCAACTACCTTTGAGAAGTATAATAAAAAAAAAACAAAAACACTGCATCTGAGGGAGGATCTATTTTATTTTGAAGAATGTCTCCCTAAAGTAGGTAGTACTTTATATACTACATATATACATATATACATAATACATATATACATGCACACACTTTTTTTGCTAACAGTTTGAATAGGAACAACTAATTCTTGAAAATGTTTTAAAATAACAAAACAAGTTCACGACCAGCCTGGCCAACATGGTGAAACCCCATCTCTATTAAAAATGCAAAAATTAGCTGGGCATGGTGGCAGGTACCTGTAATCCCAGCTACTTGGGAGGCTAAGGCAGAAGAATCACTTGAACCCAGGAGGAGGAGTTGGCAGTGAGCTGAGATTGTGCCACTGCACTTCAGCGTGGGGGACAAAA
>CAUYQU010103947.1:0-27568 GCA_963574635.1 Cheracebus regulus
AGAATACGTAAAACCACAGAGGCTGGGCGCGGTGGCTCACGCCTATAATCCCAATACTTTGGGAGGCCGAGGCGGGTGGATCACGAGGTCAAGAGATCGAGACCATCCTGGTCAACAAGGTGAAACCCCATCTCTACCAAAAATACAAAAATTAGCTGGGCATGGTGGTGCGCGCCTGTAGTCCCAGCTACTCGAGAGGCTGAGGCAGGAGAATTGCTTGAACCCAGGAGGCGGAGGTTGCAATGAGCCGAGATCGCCCCATTGCACTCCAGCCCAGGTAACAAGAGCAAAACTCTGTCTCAAAACAAAAACAAAAACAAACAAACAAAAAACACAAAAAGTTGTGAAGAAATGAAGTACTGAGCTATTCTGAAGAACAAATATAATAGAATCATATATATTTCATAAGTCAGTTTTTGTACCAGTAATCTGCGATTTTGGTTACTGTAGCCTTATAGAATAGTAGTAAAGTTTGAAGTTGGGTGTTATGATGTCTTCAGCTTTTTTTTTTTTTTTTTTTTGCTTAGAATTGCTTCGGCTATACAGGCTCTTTTTGGTTCCACATTAATTTTAGAATAGTTGTTTCTAGTTTTGTGAAAAACGTCGATAGTTTGATATGAATAGCATCAAATCTGTAAAGTGCGTTGGACAGTATGGCCATTTTACTAATAACAAAATTGATTCCTTCTATTGATGAGTGTGGAATGTTTTTCCATTTGTTAATGTAAACGTTTATTTCTTTCAGCAATGTTTTGTAGTTCTCGTGTAGAAATCTTTCAACTCCTTAGTTAGCTAGGTATTTTATGTTTTATTGTGGTTCTTGTAGATGGGATTGTGTTCATGATTTCACTTTCAGCTTGAATGGTATTGGTGTATAGACATGCTAATGATTTTTATACATCGATAGTGTATCCTGAAACTTTACTGAAGTTTTTTGTCATTTATAAGAACATTTCTTTTGGGAGTCCTCTACATATAGAATCATATTGTCAGTGAAGAGAGATAATTTGACTCTTCTTTCCCTTTTTGAATGCCTTTTATTTTCTTCTCTTAACTGATTGCTGTGGCTACGACTTCCAGAACCATATTCAAACAGTGTGTTGCAAGTAGGAGTCCTTGTCTTGTTTCTGTTCTTGAGTGCTTCCAGCTTTTACCCATTCAGTATGATGTAGGCTTTGGGTTTGTCAGAAAGCTCTTATTATTTTGAGTATAATTCTTCAATGACTAGTTCCGTGAGGTTTTGGTTATTATTATTTTTTTTATCATCAAAGGATGTTGGACTTTATAGAAACCTTTCTCTCCACCTGTTGAGGTGATCATATGATTTTTTTTGGCTATTACTACAAAGAAAATATATAAAAGCTGCTAGGAAGGCTATAGAGAAAAGGAGATGTAACTGTTAGTAGAACGTATATTATCAGTCCCTGTGGAAACCAATTGGAGATTTCTCAAAAGTAAAAACAGAAATATCATTAGGTCCAGCAATCCACTGTTGAGTATATACAAAAAGAAAAATAAATTATTCTATAAAATAGATGCATGCACTTGTATGTTCACTGCAGCATTATTCACAATAGCAAAGACACATAATCAATGTAGGTTCCCATCAACAGTGGGTTGGATAAAATATATATATATATATATATATATATATATATATATATACACACACACATGTTTGTGTTTGTGTGTGTGTTTATGTATGCATATGTATAATGGAATATTACACAGCCATAAAAAACAAAGATAGAATATCCTTTTGCAACAACATGGATAAAGCTGGAAGCCATCATCCAGGCAAATTATGCAGGCATGGAAAACCAAATATCACATGTTCTAATTAATAAGTGCGAGCTAAAGAGTAGGTATATATGGATATAAAGATGGGAATAATAGACTGCGGGTACTACTAGAGAGGGAAGGAAAAAAGGGCTGAAAACCTACCTATTGGGTACTCTGCTTACTATTTCAGAGATGGGGTCCCTCATACCTCAAACCTCAGCATCACACAATATACCCATGTAGCAAACCTGAACATGTATCCACTGAATCTATAATAAAAGTTAAAGTTATTTTAGAAAAAGAAAACTTGAAAGATTGATAAAAAGAGAAAACAAATATATTTATGCTTGTTAATAATTATGAGAAATGCATATTAAAACATCAGATTATGCCGTTTCACACACAACATGAAACAATTAACAAAGCAGTTAATAATAGCTAAAGCAATTTGAATATTTCTGCATTTCTTGGTAATGTGAATTGGTGCAGTTACTTGGAATTCTATTTGTCTTTTTTTAATGAAATAAAGCTGTAGCTACCTCAGGTCCTAGCATTTGTACTGTTAAGTACAAATTCTTATTCTTTAGCCTTGTTACTTCAAATGTGATCTTTGGAGCACTGCACTGGCAACTTCTTGTACTTTACTGGAAATGAAGAATTTTATTCCATCTCTAGTACTGAATAATAATTCTTATTTTACCATTTACCATCTGTAAATCTGCTCTAGATTAATGTGTCACAGACTTTCCTTATGACATACTTTGAAAATTATATTTATAAGGACACACAAATAAACCCATTATACAAATGATGATACATTTTCTAGGTCTTTTCAAGGCTGATCTTTCACCAGGGTTTTTGATAATGATGACACAAAACTCTGTAGTCTAAAAGAAAATATTAATAAATTCAATAACATATTTTAAAATGGTTCTGGATGGTAATATAATGGAAAAGTTCAAATACAAATGGCACCATTAGTTTTAAAATATGCCACCCTTTTTACAATAAAACATTAATCTTCACATTTATAAAGAGCCTTTTCAAATCATTAAAACACCAACACAATTCAATAATTGAGCATGAATATACATAGAAAGAACATAGAGAAACAAATACTAATTGTTAAACATATGAAATGTCATCAACCTTATTTAGAAAAAAATCAATTTTATAAGTTAGGAAAATCAAGACTATAGTAATATTGTATTAGAGAAGGGGGGGTTAAAAAACAGATGGTCTCATATATTGTGGGGTAGAGTATGAAGTGTTAAAATTTCTGTGAAGAAAATTTGATCCCATTTATCAAAAATTCCATTAATGATAATATTTCCTGTACATGTAGATATGAGGAATAATATATGAGAAAAATATTAATAAGATCATCATAACAGAAAAATGTTGGGAAAAAACTAAATCCATTTTCATACTACTATGAAAAAATACCTGAGACTGGATGATTTATAAAGAAAAAAATGTTTAATGGACCTACAGTTCCATATGGCTGGGGAGGCCCCAAAATCATGTTGGAAAGTGAAAGAAGAGCAAATTCATATTTTACATAGCAGTAGGCAAGAGAGCATGCACAAGGGAACTGCCCTTTATAAAATCATCAGATCTCATGAGACTTATTCACTATCACAAGAACAGCATGGGAAAAACACTCCCATGATTCAATCACCTGCCATCAGGTCGCTCCCATGACAAGTTGGGATTATGGGAGTTACATTTCAGGATGAGATTTGGGTGGGGACACAGCCAAACCACATCGTTCCATTCCTGGGCCCTCTTAAATCTCATGTTTTCATATTTCAAAATCAATCATATCTTCCCAACAATTCCTCAAAGTCTTAACTCTTTTCAGCATTAGCTCAAAGATCCATAGTCCAAACTCACATCTGAGACAAGTCAAGTCCTTTCTGCCTATGTACCTATAAAATCATAAGCAAGTTAGTTACTTCCTATACAACATGGGGGTACAGGCATTGGGTAAATATACCTGTTCCGTATGGGAAAAATTAGCCAAAATGAAGGGGCTACAGGCCCGGGCAAGTCCAAAATCTAGCAGGGCAGTAAAATCTTAAAGCTCCAAAATGATCTTTAACTCTGTGTCTCCCATTCAGGTCACACTGATGGAAAAGGTGGGCTCCCATAGTCTTGGTCAGCTTCACCCCTCTGGCTTTGCAAGGTATATCCCCACTGCTGGCTGATTTTATAGGCTACCATTGAGTGTCTGCAGCTTTTTCAGGTACACTGTGTAGGCTGTTGGTGGTTGTACCATTCTGGAGCCTGGAGGACCATGGCCCTCTTTTCATAGCTCCACTAGGCAGTGCCTCTATGGAAACTCTGTGTGGGGTCTCCCACTTCACATTTCCCTTCTCTCTCTTTTTTTTAAAAATTGTACTTTAGGTTCTGGGGTACATGTGCAGATCATGTAGGATCGTTGCATAGGTACATACATGGCAAGGTGTATGCTGCCTTCTTCCCCCCATCACCTATATCTGGTATTTATTCCCTCATTATTCCTCCCCACCCTCCCCACACCCTGCTGTACCTCCCCTAGCCCCCCACCAAGTGACCTCAATGTGTGATTCTTCCCTCCCTGTGTCCACGTGTTCTAATTGTTCAACACCCACCTATGAGTAATAACATACAGTGTTTGGTTTTCTGTTCTTGTGTCAGTTTGCTGAGAATGATGGTTTCCAGATTCATCCATGTCCCTATGAAAGACACGAAGTCATCATTTCTTATGGCTTTGTAGCATTCCATGGTGTATATGTGCCACATTTTCTTTATTCAGTCTATCGATGATGGGCATTTGGGTTGGTTCCAGGTCTTGGCTAACATGTCTCTAAGACATGTTAGATGTCTTCATAGCAGCCCCTCTCATCACAAGCCAGGAAGTTTAGTAGGACAAAAATGGTTTTATAAAGGGTGGCACATTTCCCTCTGCACTGCCCTAGCAGAGGTTCTCCATGAGGGCTCTGCCCTGCAGCACACCTCTATCTGGACAGCCTGGTGTTTCCATGCATCTTCTCAAATCCAGGCAGAGGTTCCTAAACCTCAATTATTGACTTCTGTGTACGCACAGGCCCAACATCATGGGTAAGCCACCAAGGCTTGGGGCTACCACTCTCTGAAGCAATGGCCTGAACTGTATATTCACCTCTTTTAGCCATGACTGTGATACAGGGCACCAAGACCTAAGAAGGCACAATGCAGCGAGGCCCTGGACCTGGCCCACAAAACCATTTTTTCCTTGTAGGCTTCCTGGCTTGTGATGGGAGGGCTGCTGTGAAGACCTCTGTCATGCCCTGGAGACACTGTCCTTATTACCTTGCCAATTAATATTTGGCTTCTCATTACTTGAATTTCTTCTCAGAAAATGGGTTTTTCTTTACTATCTCATTGTCAGGCTGCAAATTTTCCTTTTACGTCCTGCTTTTAGTTTAAATATTAGTTCCAATTCCAAACCATATCCCTGTGAATGGACAAAAGTGAATGTGTATTTATTTATTTATTTATTATACTTTAAATTCTGGGGTACATGTGTAGATCATGCAGGTTCGTTACATAGGTATACATGGACTATGATAGTGGTTTGCTGCATCCATTGCTCTGTCATCTACATTAGGTACTTCTCCTAATGCTATCCCTCCCCAATTCCCCTACCCTCTGCTATTCCTTCCCTTGACTGCTCTCCTAGGCCCCAGTGTGTGATGTTCCCCTCCCTGTGTCCATGTATTCTCATTGTTCACCACTCATTTATGAATGAGAACATGCGATGTTTGGTTTTCTGTTCTTGTGTCAGTTTGTTGAGAATGATGGTTTCCAATTTTATCCATGTCCCTGCAAAGGACATGAACTCACCTTTTGTATGGCTGCATAGTATTCCATCAGACAAAGGGCTAGTATCCAGAATCTACAGAGAACTTAAACAAATTTACACGAAGAAAAACAAACAACCACATCAAAAAGTGGGCAAAGGATATGAACAGACACTTCGAAAGAAGACATTTATGCAGCCAATGAACATACGAAAACTGAATGTTGTGACTTGGTAATTTATAAAGAAAGAGTTTACATGGTTGGGGAGGCCTCACAATCATGGCAAAAGGTGAAGGAGGGGCAAAGGCACATCTTGCATGGAGGCAGGTAAGAAAGCATTTACAGGAGAAATACCCTTTATAAAACCATTTTTTTCCTACTAAACTTCCAGGCTTGTGATAAGAAGGGCTACTATGAAGACCTCTAACATATATTGGAGACATTTTCCCCATTGTCTTGGCAATTAATATTTGGGTCCACATTCTTTATGCAAATTTTAGATCTTGTGAGACTTCTTCACTATCATGAGAACAGAACAGGAAAAACCTGCCCCCATGATTCAATTATCTCCCACCATGTCCCTCCAATGACATGTGGGGATTATGGGAGCTACAATTCAGTATAACATTTGGGTGGGGACACAGCCATGCAATATCAAGTCCATTGAAAAAATTTCTGATAAAAAAAGATTTAAATGAATTATAGAACATTCATAATGTCTTAGTTTGTTCTCATGCTGCTAATAAATACATACCTGAGACTGGGTAATTTATAAAGGAAAAGAGGTTTAATGGAGTAATAGTTCTACATGGCTAGGGAGGCCTCATAATCATAGTGGAAGGTGAAAGCAACGTCTTGGCATGGCAGCGGGCAAGAAAGAAAATGAGAGCCAAGTGTAAGGGGTTTTCCCTTATAAAACCATCAGATCTTATGAGACTTATTCACTGCCACTATAATAGTATGGGGGAAACCACCCCTATGATGCAATTATCTCCCCCCAGGTCCCTCTCACAACACATGGGAATTATGGGAGCTACAATTCAAGATGAGATCTGGGTGAGGACACAGCCTAACCATATTATGTATTATGTTAAATTGTAGCCAGTGTAAAATAATGAGGCAACTCTGTATGAACTAACAGGGAAAATTTATAAAATCTATTAACTAAGTAAATAATTATGACACACAAAACTCTGAATAGAATATGAGGTAAATAAACTTTAAAATATATTCCATTAAATATAATTTTGAAAAATATATAGAATATTTTCAAAATCCATGTATACACAGATATTTATGAAAACTTAAAATACTTCTAGAAGGACACATAAGACATTGGTAGCATTGGCTGTTTCTGGGAAGAGGTCAGCATGGCACGGAGGGACCTAGACAGAGCCATCCCTGTCACCTGAGAGACACAGCCAGCTCCTAACTAACCTATGGGGACAGAGCCCAGAACTGTGGGATTCCTGGGTCCTTCTGTTACTCCACATTGTGTGAAGCCAGTAAATGCCAGGAGAATAGAAGTGTATTTATGACCATTGGCATACTGGACACATAGCAGAAAGGAGAAGAGCAGACAGCTAATCTGCAGGGGCAAAAAAATGATATCTAATGTTTGTGAATTACTAAAACTTGTCTCTCCTAAAACAATAACAATAAATTGTTTAAATTTTTAGATCCTGAGCATTCATTTATTTTACTTTAAAATTTGCCACAGGTTTGATATTTGTACACTAAATTTAGATGTGTCAAAAGTGAGTAACTTTATTTTCAGTAACTTAGGTAGTTCACTTCTGGTATCCTCACTTTGTCCTGGCTTTGCATCTGTGTTTGCATAGAGCAGTGGGAGGAAAACAGGTAACTTAAACTTTTAAGTTAATTTTAGTTGCTTCCAAAGGCATAATAATTGTGCAATGGACTTTGGAGTCTTGGTGGGGGAGAGTAGGAAGGTGAGAAGGGTTAAACGGCTACATATTGGGCACAGTGTACACTGCTCACGTGACAGGTGCGCCAAAAATCGCAGAAATCACCACTAAAGAACTTAGTCATGCAACCAGAAACCACCTATACAGCCAAAACTATTGAAATTGAAACAATAAATATTAAAAAATATAAAATCATGTAAATACTAATTAAGAAAAAGGCCTAGATACCAGGGCTTTTCTTCCCTGCCTTAAAGTTTGACTTTTCCTCCCTCCTTTATGACTGTGTCTAGGATAAAAAGTTTCTCATCCATTTTGGAAGGGATGGCGAGGGATGGGAAGAAGTTTTGGGCAAGCCCCAGAGAACATTTATAGATCCACGGTCTGTCCTTGAGTCCTCGTTTTTCTTTGTTGGATTTAACTGGTATGGCTTCACTGGCCTGCACATTGTGCATGACATCTATGGATTCACTTGTTCTTTTCGGATCATAATTGCACCTGTTGCTGATGTTCAAGAGTGCTTCCTTTGCCTCTGGAATCTTTAGCATTGCTTTCTACTTGTCCAGGCCTCTTCCAGACTAATTGTTCCCACAAGGTAAGCCTCACTGGTCCCCCACCCCAACAGACATTGTGAATACATTTCCCAAACACTATGTTGGAGAGGGCACTATGCATACACAAGTTTTTTTCTTATGTCCTAGAAAGCAGGATTCCTCAAATACAACAGGACAACTCTGCAACTCTTGTTTCCTGAAGTTTGTCCCAACTGTGAGGAAATCCAGACTGTCTGAATCTCATCTCCTGCCTTTCCTCTATTTTCTCTGTTCTTGAGCTATGTCCCTCAGATCAAGCGCACAGTACTTGAAAGGATTTCCTTCTTATAGGCTGGGACTGTCTGTTACTCATATCCTTAACTTTCTCCTATGTTATGAATTTTTCTGTGGAGAATCCTTTAAACTTCATTCTAGACAGGAATTTGGCAAATGATAGTAATTATAAACCTCTTTTTAATTTAATTTTTGATACAGGGTCTCTCTGTGTCACCCAGGCTGGATGCAGTCCAGCCTTCCCACTTCTGCATCAACCTCCTTGACTCAAAGGATACTCTCCTCAGCTCCTCAAGTAGCTGTGACCACAGGAATGTGGTCATTTATTTTTTCATTCTTTAATTTGTAGAGATGGCGTCTTGCTATGTTGCCTAGGTTGGTCACATACTCCTGGGATCAAGTGATTTCTCTACCTCAGCCTCTTAAAGTGCTGGGATTACAGGTGCGAATCACTGCATCCAGCCCCCTTTTGTTTTTTAAAAAATAAATTTTCAACAATCTCAGTATTGAATTAATAAATATATGAAAGCCTAAATATACATTAGAATAATAACCAAAAATATTGACAGTTTTTGTGTTTTATTGCTTGATGTCACTTGTATCCTGTTTTTTTTTTTAAGTAAAAATACATGGTTGATTTTGTAAAGTAAAATCATAATAAAATTATTCATTTCCGATGCAAAGAATGTTTATAAATATAATTGAACATCCAGTTGAAAAATTTAAACAAGAGATTTTATTCTATAAATTGTTCTCCATTGAATTTCCACAAAATTATATGCATGGAATCTCTGAACTAGGTTAAGTAATTGTTGAATTAATTTCTAATTTTAAGTTTGAGTAGAAGAAAAAATATGTCCATGCCATGCAAGTTCATTAATGCTACTGGTCTCTTTACGTCATTCTACTTGTCACTTTTAATGAGATGTAAATTTTCTGTTTGCATTTTTATAATGAGCAAAGATACTTTACAAAATAAGCACTTGGTTTTGCTTCCTTATGCTTTCAATGTTGTTGAATTCTTTTTTTTTTTTCTCTTTAAACTTGGAAAGGATGAGATATCTGTTAGGTTTTGGAACTTGGTTATTGCAGAGACATTTATTTTGTGAGCCTTGTAGCAGAACTGTCTAGTAACTGATAGCCCAAGGTCAAGCTTCAGTCTTCTCTGGAATGTAAACAATGAATCTTTTTGAAGTATTTTGTCAGGAAAACAATTGTTTCCAGCTGAAAGGACATGAGTATAGGATGTGTCCATTATAGTGCATATGTCAAAATTCATAAAAGATAGTGGCTTCTGTCTCTAATCTAAGCAGTCCAGCACTGATGGTTCAGGACATTTTGACTAGAGTTGACATCATAGTAGACTGTTTCTGTCCTTCTTTACTCATGTAAAAAGATGGAACAGTAAGAAATCGTTTTGCTCAATCTATTCTGAAGGAAGAAGCACTCTTCTAACATTTAATGAGACACAGCTCATCATCTAAAATTTAAGTTTTCAACTTCACATTTCCACAAAATGCATCTCTTTTTCTCACTATCAAAGGAGTTCTAAAAACATCCGAGATGTTTTGTATGCTCAAAATCTGACACAGGTTACCCAGTGTAGATCTTCCATAATTATTCATTGAATTTGACTCAATTCGTTTACTCGTTTTAACAATAAATTAGATTATCCTGCTTATAAATTTCAAAAAGGATATTAAATATAGTGTTATCAAATGTAAACTAGGAACAAAGATAAAAGGGATAATTTCCTACATGTTTTTTTAATTTATTCTAGCGTGTGAAACTAGAGTAAGAAATATAGCAAGGTTCTAAATGCTCTTGTAGCATATGACAAGATATCAGAAAATGAATGGAAGAGTAATACATACAATTAGGGAAATAATCAGCAGGTAAGAGCCATCATTAAATATACAAATAATGCAAAGTCTAAAAAGCAGAATAAACTTAGGTTACAAAGTGTTTCTTGGTTCTTTCTATTTTTTAGTAAACAGATATCAGTGCCATCAAGACCTTTTTCAATACATGGGCTTAGTTAACTGAGTAATTCTACAGAAAGCAAATGACCTAAATATCATTTTCTTTCACTAAGTTGCATATTACTTGGAACAAATAAATGCCATCCAAATTATTCACACAGATTCATGAGCGTAACATAGTAGTAATGAATTTTTTTGGATGGACAAAGCCTTACAGTTCATACAATTCACTTTTCAAATGGAGCACATGAACACACATGTACATAAAATATGGGCCTTTTATGTTTTCAGACTTGATAAATTGTCCATTAGCATACTAATTGGTGGATTTTAACTAATGCTTATAATTTAGGTCAATCAATGTTTCATGAATATTCACTAATTATTCATGAATATTTACATGGATAATATCAACATTTTGAGAACTATGTATTGTAAATATTTTAGAACAGATGTAGTAATACTGCAGTTATTTAAATCATGTCTCCATTTTACTTTCGTTGTATTATTTATCTAAAAATGTTAATTTCTTCTATGAACTGTTTTTTGTTTTAGTTAACAATGTTACAGTAAAAATAACAAAAAAGCCTGCTTATCTTACTGTGTATGCCATGCAATCAACAGGTTGTTTCATTATAAAGCTAGAGGGTATAAGAAATAGGAAAGGTATGGTGAGAGAACAAAGTAGAAAATGAGCCACACGAATTTTTAAGACAACCAGTAAAATAGTTGATTATTTGGGTTACAAGATTCTGAATAATTATTTTCTTTCACATACATAATATAGTTTGCTCATGTATGTTTATATCTATAATATCAGTGGAAAATTTACATGTTGAAAATAAATTATTTGCTATTCAAAGGCAAACGTTATTATTTTGGGGATTATATATGATATTGAAAGACCTCTTTTTTAAATTCATTAATATGTCTTTCCCCTACAGCCATTTTAGTGACTGTATAGAGTGATAGTGTTTTGATAATTGAATCTCAGATATATATGAAAGAATAGCAAGAAAAATGTGCAATTTTTTCTATAGAATTTTTCTGTTGAATAAGTATGTCAATGAGTTTCACAAAATTTGGAAAATGGAAGAATAATGGAGAGGATAATTTGATGGTGGTCAAGCTACTCCAAGATTTGTTTCACCTTTTAAATAATCCACAGATTATCAGTTTATCCCTTTTTTTTTTTTTGCAATATAGGTATGAGTTTCTAAATTTATTACGTTCTTGGCTACAAAGTGATAAATAAGTAAAAATTGAAAATGAAGACATTATAAAAATTGTAGGGAAAACCTTTATTTCAGTCCTTGAAAAATGGCTTGATAATATTATGTTATATACTTGAAACATATTCTCTGGGTGTGTACTTGTACAAAACCTACTTACATTATAGCTTATATCTACTACCTCACTGTGTTTGACTTCTTCAGTTCTACTTGTTATTTTTTTAAAATTTAGCAATTAAGAAATAATAATATTGTTACTGTCTACATAAAGACACATATTCATAAGCTATTTGATACTCTATAACACATTTTTGGAAAATATTATTTAAGCCTACAAATATTCAGTCAAATCCCCACATTTAACTGTGTGCTTATCATTAAATATGTTCTTATTTTTTTCTTTGCCATTAGAAAAGTCTGATAAATTTATCACATAAAGTAATTTTAAAAGTGAAGTGAATTCCTGTCAATAAACCACATTCAAATTTTTCTGTGAATAGATAATTCCCCTCGTCTCAGACTCAGGAAGAAATAGTGAAAATTCTGATGGATGGAAAATGTTCTAATAATTATATATTATCTGACTAATAAAAATGAAATTGATTCTTTCTTTCTCTGCCAAATTCTATTTTTCAGAAGTGGTAAATATGAAATAAAATTGTCAGACATAAAAGTAGAAGAAAGATTGTTAAATTTCTTACAAATTTCAGCAAAATCAGGACATTTTATTGGGTAAAGGAATACAGAAGTGCATATAAACACTTTGATTTGAATATGAAGCATCAGTAGTGTATACATTTATTTTATTAAATTGACCATTGAATACATTATTCAAAATTTCCTCCTCACTTCCATAATTCTGAGCAAAAAACTATAAATGGAGTTCTAATATATTTTCTTACGAAAAAAATTCTCCCTGGACTGCATTATTAAAAATATTTGTTAGTAAATATTTGCTTTGGACCTTTGAAAATAGGCCCAATGAATGAAACACTTTTATGACTTACCACACAAACTGAATTCATTAGTTTTCTTTAGCTGCATTAGTAAAACACTTTTAATTCCAGTTTCTTAAAACAAACATTATTTATTATTTTCCATGTTTCTCTGTGTTGAGTACACAGTTCTGCTGATGCAAGCCAGGCTCTGCTGATCTCAACAGAGGTTGCCTATGCATTTGCAGTCAGCTGCCAAGTAGTCTGCAGCTGGTTTATCTAGGATGGCCTCGTTCTTACGTCTGGCAATTCAGGGTACATATTCTTTGGAATGATGGGAGTGATATGATCATTGTTTTTCATCAGGCAACAGCTAAACTGGGGGAAAATATTTCAGTGACACCAACAAGGGATGAATGTCAATGCATAAGCACTTTTTAAGCCTCTGCTTTTGTCACATTTGCTACTTCCCAATTACCAAAGCAAGCTGCATGTATTCTATGCTCAGAATTGGTACAGAAGGTAAATCTGTGAGGGCATAGATATAGCAGGAAGTGACTAAATTGTAGCAATCTGTAAGAAATTTTATGCCTTTAAGTAATTTTGATTTCTCCCACAAAGATGTATAATATCGATTTTTTTTTCTTTTCTTTTTTTTTTTCAAATGACTAGACTGGTATAAAAAGTAAAGCTGAATGAGGTCTTGATTTGATTACAGAGATAATGAAACTAATAATAAAAAATGAAGCCAATGTTACTGGGTATTGTCCAGGGCTAGTATACAAACTGATGTTTTCCTTCAAAAATTGTCTTCATCTACATTTTGGTCTCAGTGTAAACATTTATAAGCTATTAAGTGCCTGAGTGATTTGAAGTACAAACTGATCCAAAATATCAAGGCCAACAGGCAAGGAAATAACAGCCAGCTGATGAGACATGATATGTAGCTAGAGCTAAGCTATGATTTCTGAAAATCCTGCAAACAATAAAAAAAATAGTTTCAGAATGAAATGGAGCATGTATCCAGATGACAATTAGACAATTAATAATGTCATAAATACTTTTTATATTAGGAAAAGGCTTGCCCCAGCCCAAAACCACTACTGTTTTCAATAAACAGTAAATCTGAGAATGGTAAATCATAGACCAAATAACACAACAACTCTTTTATGTTTAAATATTCAGACTTTTTCAATTTATTGAAGTTATTTAAATTCTTCATGTATCATTTGTATAATGGAGATATTAATAGTGACAGGATAATTGCAAGAAATATGTAATGAATATTTTATGACATTTTGAAACTGGAAAATGCCACATACCTTCTGTTCCACTGCCATTGGATTGGTGCATTCTTAAGCAACCATCCATTATCAAATGATATTATAATACAATTGTTTTAGTAGAAAACGAATGTATAGGCATTCTAGAGATTTTTTCACCCATTGCTTTAGTAAAGAATGAATAAAACCTATCCACATAATATACCTATGTAGCAAGGTATGACATTTTTATTCAGCCTAGAATCAGATTTCCAGAAGATTCTCCTTCCAAATTAAATAAAAATGAATGTTTTTAGTATAATTAAGTTGCATTCCATAATTAGTTGATAATATCATAGCTAAATTTGCATTATGAAAGCTATATATATATTCAAAAACACAAATTTAGAAGCAACCACTTGAAATGTTTGTTTTTATTACATACCACTAAGCAAAATTTCTGGTGTATAGAACCAGAGAACACAAAATAATATTTCAGAGAACACAAAATAATCTGTACATCAAATTCCTACAATATGCAATTTACCCACGTAATAAACCTGCATGCGTACTTCCTGGACTTAAAACTTGGAAAGGAAAGCAAATTCAAGTAATTGTTCCCAAATATATGCCACAGAACATTATGAGAGTACCCATTTTTGCACATCTACAGAAAAACATTATATAGATGAAATTTTGTGGTGAACCAAACAGTTAGTTTGTCATCCCCCTGGTTAAAAAACTAAAATGCCTCTATTGGAAATTAGTCAGCCTATTGGGCTTAACTCTTTGTTCTTGTTTTCTCTCTGTAGCTGGCCTAAAATTCCTTGATGATTAATGTCTTCAGATTTTTAATTCACATTTTGCCTATTTTTTTCTAGCCATCCCCTGCAATTAGATTTGTCTGCAACAAGTTTCTTTATCATTCTTGGCAGCAAAAACTCTTATATTCTATTTATACAATAGGAAAAGCATTTAATATTTTAGCCAGACCACATTTCTCAGTTACCACTAATTCCAGTATTGCAAATTTATGTCTAATATCCATGAATGTAATTAAGCCACAGCATCATCTCAGGTCCTGCTTGTAGCAGACACCAGCACAAGACTGCAAGAAATTTATTTGGGGATATTCTTGTGCAGGTTAGAACAGAACTAGGTAGGAAGAGATACACACAGCAGTGCTGATCTGACATTTGTTAAAGAAGAGAAGGTAGGAACATTGAATAAGAAGTGTCTCAGACTGCAGTGCAGCTCTAAGAATGTCTCAGCCAGAACAATAGGTAGTCCTAGGCTGTAGATGACTTATCACAGTAGTCTCAAGATGGGTAGGGAAGGGTCAGCTCTCAGAAGCCCACCATGCTCAGTCACTAGCTGAAATCTGTTTAGAGAAGGACAGCATGGCCTTGGCATGAGCATTGCAGCAAATCCAGAGGCAGAGGAGGTGGAGGCTGTCAGCTCACTACAATCCTCCAGCAAGTCTCCTCACAGAAGGAAGATCTGAGCAGTGAACTCCTGTGCATGCCACAACCCCTAATTTTACCAGTTTTCCTCTGTTTTACTTTATTTCTGTTATATCAGTTTTCTCCTCTAAATAGGTAAAATTAAATCCAGATTTTTAAGATTTATTTAACTATCAAAAGACAAACATAAATGTCTTATGAAACACTTAGCGGTGTATGCAAATATTAATTACTATGTCACTCCTAAGATATAGTTTCTTAACCATAAACATTTATTCCTTTAATAGACAACAAAATAGATAATGAATTTGAATTTTAGAAAGGTAAAATCTATCTTAATGCATTGATGATATATATCTTAGGATATTTCTACTAGAAAAAATAGTACTAAATGATTTTATATATACTGCTTTCTGTGTATGCTCTGTTCAAAATAATTTGTGGGCTGGGCATGGTGGCTCACACCTGTAATCCCAGCACTTTGGGAGTCTGAGGCAGGTGGATCACCTGAGGTCAGGAGTTCGAGACCAGCATGGCCAACACGGTGAAACCCTGTCTCTACTAAAAATACAAAAAATGAGCTGAGTATGGTGGTGCACACTTGTAGTTCCAGCTACTAAGGAGACTGAGACATGGGAATTGCTTGAACTCAGGAAGTGGAAATTGCAGTGAGCTGAGATTATGCCATTGCACTCCAGCCTGGGCAACAGAGTGAGACTCTATAACTAAATAAATAAATAAATAAAATATTTTATGATTTTCAGTAGCCAGCAAGCAATCTAGCAACTTTAAATCATTCCAAATTTTTAATCAGTTTTAAATTTCTAAGAGGAAATGTACATATAAAATGGTATCAATAACCATGATAATTCCTATTGTAATAAAAATTGTCATCAACAGAATTTATACAGTACCAAATCCCTTGTGAGTATGTATTACACCATTTACAATAAGAAAATATGTAGACAAAATATGGAGACAGGGTTTTTTTCTTTATTTTTAAATTTTAAAGTATTCAATTGACAAAGATGGACTTTGTTCAAGGTGCACAACATATCTTTGTGTGTATATACATATATGTATATATATATACACACACACACTATTTAGCTAATATCATTTAGTTATCATTAACACTGATAACCACATTGTGGTAATGATAACTGCAATGATATTAGTTAACACACCCATCACCACCCATGTGTCAGCAGTGGTTTGAGAGCAGTTCTGCTCACAGAGACCTGGGGAGATATGCCTGCCTGTGCCCTTGAGTCAGGCTTAAGACCTTGGTTGCAGGATCTACTTTAGAAAGCCATTTGTAAGTTTTCTATCTGGGGGAAACTTTATTTTTGAAGACATTTACATTTTATGAAACTTAAGAAATAATCTATAATATTAGCAAATGGCAGAAAGTGATTTGCATTTTTCCCATTATTGCAATTTTATATCCCAATAAGAATCTATCATCATCAATTTCTCCCTTACCAGCTTGTGATGCCATATTCTTTGTATAAAGAAAGATATATTCAATGAGAGAATAACTTTTTATTAATATCAATTTGATTTTAACTGGCATGGAGTGAATTTTAGGTGATGGGGAGAAGAGAAAAGTTACAGAAATACAACTAATATGCATTATCACATACTAATTAAAATATATATTGTTTCAAAGTTTGGCTTTTAGTAAAGATACAAATAATCAGAACATGAGGACACACATTTTGAAATATATTTTGTTTCATTTTGTAGCATATAAGTAAAATTAAACAACTCTCAAAGTGCTTCCTATAGTTCATATGCTAAGTTATTACTCCTGTGTAATGCCCAGATTACACTTAGTAATATACATTTATGATTATTTCAAAGGTTTTAGAGAAGTCAATAAACACAAGTGTGAAATTCTTTTCTCATTTGTAGTTTTAGAATAATGTTGTTTGTTTTTTGTGTGTTTTTATTATAGCTCTAATTATTAGATTTTGATAATACACTTGAAAAATTAAGTGGTTTAACATAGCACTAAATGAAAGAGGACTATTGAAAATAATACAATGCCCAGCACTTTGGGAGGCTGAGGAGGGAGGATCATTTGAGGTCATGAGTTCAAGACCAGCCTAAACAACATGCTGAAACCCCATATCTACTAAAATAAATAAATAAATAAAATAAAAAATAAAAATTACAAATATTAGTCAGGCCTGGTGGTGCATGCCTATAGTCCCAGCTACTCGGGAAGCTGAGGCAGGAGAATTGCTTGAACCCAGGAGACAGGTTGCAGGGAGCCAAGACTGTTCCACTACATTCCTGTCTGGGAGACAGAGTGAGATTCCATCTCAAAATAATAATAATAGTAATACAATGATCTAATGTTAATATTATGTTACTTACAAAAGCATCTATATTAGTTACCTTCTCTTTTTTGTCTACTCAAAGCATTCTGTTACCATTTGAATAAAACTTTTGCCCTTGATACTCATGAGCACTCGACATCATAAGCTCTCCTTCTGAGTTCCATCTTGATACTAAACCAAATTTTTCACCTTCAGCCACAAGTAGTATACTATTTACCTCATTACTCTAGTGGATAAGTATCAGTTTAACAGTGTGCATATTCACTACAGCAAAACAAAAACAACTTGACACACTGATTAAGAGTTAATTCCAGGTTATGATATTCAACTATGCTTCACTAACTTTGAATATTATATCTTGGCATCATGTAGCCTTCATAGAATCAATCTTTCAAGTGATATGACAAAAATTATTGTGGGGGGCACATGGCAACATATTCAAGCTTATGCACAAGGCATTTGAGGTTGGGGCATGGAAAAATACTGAGGCACTGTGCATGTTAGTTGTGCATGGGAATGAAAATCCTTGACCCTGAGAACAGGACAGAGAGTGTGGTGTGTAGTGTGATAAGGAACGTGGAAAACAGCCTCCTGATAATGCAGTTTGAGTGTGTACAAGGTCACAGGTGCCTCAGCAACACACCTCAATTGACCATCTAGTGGATGTATGTAGTTAATGCAAGCCCTTTCAATTAATGCTTGATGGACGGTGCCGGGGAAGACTCTCTCGGAAGAGCGACCCCTAGCCCCGCCCAGCTGGAAGGGTCTGAGTACTTCATTCTTGGCGTTCACTGCAAGCTATAAGCTCTGCCACTGGTGACTCCTACGTTATCATCTTGATTTACGTGTGAAGGAGAAGAGCTTATCACTTTTCAGGGAATCTCGGTAAGGAACAGTCCTGACTTTCATCAGGAGGGTGGGGCACATGCATAAAATATCAGGGGCTAGGTTATCATGGGTCATAAAATGACCAAAGAGGGGAAAGTATTTTTTAAAACAGTGCAACAGCTACTTAAGACTATCCAGTGCACTGTAGAGCCTGGAGCTCTACACAAGATTATGCTCTTAATCCAGCAGGAATACCCTTGGTTTCCTGGTCAAAGAACCTTAGATTTAGAGTTATGGGAGCAGGTAGGTTGCTGCCTCAAAAGAGAGTATGAGCAAGGTCATTTTACTAATGTCATTATTTTGACCACCTGGGTGCTGGTACGCTCCACTTTGTATCCTCTTTATCTGCCAGATTGTGGTGAGTCAAACCACCCATCTTCTCCACCTGAAGGGAATTCAGGAGATTTAAAGGAGAAGAACAAAACAGAAGCCAGATCAACATTCCTTTCTATGGAGAATAAGGAAGAGATTTTTTTCTAGTGAGGATAAGAACAGATGGGAGCCTTCCCCCCACCCCCCCTACAGAAAAGCCGTTTTCCTCTTTTCCTCCACCCTTTAAGAGACCTGCATCTGTAGGCCCCATTCAGCCAACAGTGCCTCCCGTTCCCCTTGAAGAGATTGGAGGCCGCCAAGGGACGGTTCTTGGATAAGACCCCCTCCCCCATCAGCAATCACTTATATGATCAGGAAGCCACATCCCATTGACAAACTCGCCTGCTGAAGGGGTGCCTCCAGAAGGGAAGGAAAGTGGCTGATTATAATTGTCTTCTGAATATGCAAGTTCTCACATCCTACTTCTAGCATCAGCCTTTCTGGCCTTGCTTGTCTTTTTTTCTGTTCCCTGGAGTATAAGGGCAAGTTGTATGCTGCTTCCTCAGTTTTATCCCAGATAGCTCTGGCTTTCTTGCTGCCCGCAGAGGCCTGAGACAGGACAGTTGCTGAGATGCCATGGAGTGCTCATGTAGTCACTGACCGTATAGGCAAGTTGCCCCTTTCTGGGTTTGTGGTGACTGAGGGAAGGCCAAGAGGCACAGACCAGGTCCCTGGGGTGGCTGCAGGCTGCTCCAGCCTGGTCCTGAGAGTCCTCCTCACCATGGTCACATGCCTTAGTAATAGTGCCCAGAAAGTGGCCTGCTGCTTGCCGTACTGCTGCTTTTCCTAATTCTACCCTTCCCCGTACCCCTCCTATGTGTCAGTTAACAAACAATTCCTTGTCTTCCCTGGTCCCCTAGGGAAAGGGCTAAGAAACAGTCCATGTGTGCCCTGACCTTATTATCCTAAGGTGGGCAGAGGAGTGTGGAGCAGCTTAGAGTACAGAGCTCTGGGGGGAAAACCTGCTAATAAGGGGCACTTTTCCATAGCCACCTGTTAAAAACGAACTAGGCTGAAGTGGATGAGCTCTACCAGCTGCTGTCATCTTCAGAAGATAGATGCAGCAGTAAGGAATGTTTGTTTTGCTTTTTAATAAAATGTTTAAAAACACTGTGGCTAGGAAACTTCAAAGCAGACCCTGTGCTGCCTGTCTGCTCCTCCCCTGAGCCTCTCTGCATGGGGGTGGAAAATAATAAAAAGCCCGATATGTTTTCAGTACCTTACCTAACAGGGTTGGCTCCAGGCCTGGATGGCCTGGAAGATAAGGGGAGTGGTCTTCTCCCAGCCTGTTCCCCTCTTGCCTCCTGCCTCCACGCTTATACACACACATCTCCCCCAGTCATTTTCTGTTCTCTTGCTGCCACTTGTAGTCTTCCTTCTTTCCTCTCAGGGTAAGGGCAGCAGCAGGTGGCAGGCTATTAAAAAGAGAGGCTGCCCAAAGAGCCCAGAGCAAATGGGAAGAAATTGGCCACAGCGCTACTTTCACAAGCTCACTTCTAAAACATTCCAGCTAAAGGTTAATGCAAGAAAATGGCCAGTGCCTAAGGACATTTTAAATGTTGTGTTTTGTTTTTGTTTTTGTTTTTGTTTTTACACACTTAAGCTAATTCAATGTAGGTTTGTTATCCTGGCAACTTGCAGTCACATTCTAATGACTTTCAAAGGCCAGATATTATGGTAAAAATCACTTAAAATGTTCATCCCTTCCATGCCTTAGTTTAACAGGTGGGCTTTATTTTTTGCTATTTCTATATTTTATGTGCTGTGTACCTGCTGCCTCATCACTCCTCTAAACACATACAAAAGACCACCGATTTTCAAGCTTCTCTCCTCCTAAAAGAATGCTGATGTTGTGTCCAATTAGCAAGATATAACCCTGCTACTCTTTTCATACTCTTAAGCAAGGAACAATTTCATACTCTCTTATCTTGTGATCTTAATTGGCAAGTAGCAATGGATGACTTTATTGGTAATATCAACTTCCATTTACCAGAATCTAAGCTCCTAAACCTTTTCCAAACTATGCCTGTAAAATGTGTATCTATTGTTGTCTCTGAGTCCTTGCTTCACATCACTAATGTCTTTGCAGATGGTTCAGAAAAAAACTGAAAAGAGAGCTATAATGTGGCAAGATGCCATGCAAAATTGGCATCACAAAATCCAGGAACATTTTAAAACTATGCAACAGGTGGAGTTAGGTGCCCTAATATTGGCTTTTCAAACTATTCCTACCAAAACATAAATATAGTTAGTGATTCCACTTATGCGATATATAGTATCACTCATTTAGATCTTGCACATTTGAAGGGTGTTACTGATGAATCTCTACTAGATTTCTTTCTTACAGTGCAAGAGCTCACCTGTGCCTATCATCACCATCTTTACATCACCCATATTCACTCTCATTCTAGGTTGCCTGGTCCCTTTTCAGAAGGGAACACTCAAGCTAATGCTCTGGTACAAACGCATATGTGGTTTATAGACTTTTCTGTTTTTGTGTGAGCTCAAGCCGATCATGTCTTTTTTCAGTAGAATGCTAGCAATCTTAAACAACAGTCTCATTTGATACGTGCTCAAGCTCACATGATTATTAAAACTTGTCTTAATAGCCAACGGCATTCTCTCTCTCCTCTTTTCTTAGGGATTGGTGCCAACCCATGAGGTCTAGTGTGTAATGCTATCTGGCAAACTGATGTTATTTGTGCATGGAAATGAAATTCCTTGACCCTGAAAACAGGACAGGGAGTGGAGTGTACACAGCAGTTTGAGTGTGTACAAGGTCACAGGTGCCTCAGCAACCCACCTCAAATGACCATCTAGTGGATGTTTGTAGTTAATACAAGACCTTTTAATAAATACTTGGTGGACAGATGCTGGGGCGGACTCTCTCAGAAGAGGTACCCCATAGACCAGCTCAGCTGAAACTGTCTAAGTACTTCAATCTTGGTGTTCACTGCAAGCTATAAGCTCTGCAATTACAAATTCGAAAATGTCTCTACTAACTCATTATCCTTCCTCTTATAAGGAGTGCTTCTGTAGGCTGATTTCCAAATATATAAAAGCTGTTAAGCAATACATAATAAATTTCAAATTTAGGTACTAGTGTACTCGTGATAGGTTAGTTAAAAGTATTTTCAAAAAGGTGACTGAAGACAAAAAAATCCAGATATTCATATTAACAAACCGATTAATGAGAAAAATGTACTTATCTTTAAAAGTTCTCTACAGAGTGAAATATTTTGAAAGTCAGCTAGAACATATATTTAATGAATATCGTCTGTTTCCCCAAATGTAGTGAGAGGTGGGGTGGTATGAAATGTATGTTAAATCTTTTAGCCCACTAGTAATTTATGCTATAAAATATCAACATCATGAAATTAATCTGGTGAGTCATTCAAGCATATACTTATATGTATGAATCATTTCTAATGGTATCTTTTTTCTTTCCATTTTGTAAGAGAGATGTGAGTAATATTGATGAACAAAGAAAACATAGTAAGACATCATGGAAACATGTTGATATAAGTCCTGATCGTGGAATGAGTTAAGAAACAAAAGCTTTTGAGTAATGGTCGTATCAGAACAAGAATAAGTTAAAAGTACCAGGAAGAAAGTAATTGAATTTGGCAAAACTAGCTTCTATCAATAACTGTCTCTAAAACTTGGCCCTAATTTGTTACATAAATTCTATTGAAAATGTTCAGATACTTGGTTATAATCAACTCCCAAACTGCAAAAGACTGCTTTTCTCCTAGTGGTTTATTATCTAGGTTTCTAGTCTTGGGAGTAAGTTCAAGGGGTGTGGAGAGAGCTTCTAAATTGTCAGTGCTTTCAACAGCATATGCTGTCTATGTAGCCCTGAGAGCCTTGATGATATAGAAATTTGTATTAGAAATGTGATCAGATAAAACACCAAGCCAAATAAATAATTTAATAAAATAAACACAGAATAAAAAAGGAATCCTACCTTTAGTTATAAGAAAAATATGTCAAAGTTTCAGAGCACTAAAGTATAGTCAGTTTGAATTGCTTCACTCCCAAATATATATAAACTTTTATGGTCTTATTTGATATAAGTGATGTAATTCTATAACCTATTATTGATAGTGTTTTTCCTTATCTGGATTTTATATAGCCAAAGACAAAAATGTTCTTATGAGTTTGAGTTGGTTAAACAAATACATTTGACATTGAACCATATTTCTTTCTGGGTGCACAATTCAGTTTATTTAGGGTTAGCAACAATTTTAAAATGTAATTGATGACAGTAGCCTTTCACAGAGTAATAGCAATTAAGCTGTTATCACCACAGATTTCAGTACTTGACCCTGAACCCTAAAGAGAAGGTTAAAACTGACATGGGAAAGTGTTAAGTGTTGCACCAAAGATACATATTAGTAAGAAACAATTTTTGAGTGAGGACTTTATGTTGTATCTCTTTATAACCTGTACTAAATTCATGATTGTGACTGTCATACTTCTGGAGATCTAAAATATTGTGGAATAGACTCTGATTACTAATACACTTCAAGTAGAATATATTTACGGGATAGTAATATTTGTACTACCATTGATTTCTTAGAAGAGATTATCTAGTATGTAAGGTAGTTATAAAAGAAAATTATAACAATTTGTAGTTTGGAAAACAATACACAAAATATACCATATAAGATATTTCTAATCAAGCATTTTTCCCTTCTTAAAGCATGTGTTTTTATGATAATAACTGCACAAATTTGCAGGCTGCAAGTGAAGCTCATCATACAACAATCAGATTTTCTCTTATTGTCCTCTAGTACCTTCTCTCAACGTGATTTCCATTTATCTCAAATGGAAATAAAAGAGAACAATAACAAGGAATGGGAGGTCCACTTTTCTTAGCTTGTACATGTTTGTCTGTGGGTAGTTGTTTACTATGGGGATCCCTTGCATACAAAGACAGTAGTATAAATCCAGAAACTACCCATCCATTTTGTTAGCTGTAAAATAAATAATTTCTATACAAGTGAACTTCATTTTATGAGGCTCTGCCAAATTGGAGAAATACTTTCAGAGAACACTTCTTAGAAAGTTACTGGGAAAGCTCATGTCTGCTGAAAAGAGCTTCAAAGCCAAGGACCCAGGTTTATGACCTAGGCAATATAAAAAGACAAATGATAATAGTGATGAGATTACTAATTAACATTTATATTTTGTATATGACATAAGTTATATAATTTCCTATATATTTAACAGTTTCTGAGTGCATACTATATGGCAAGATCTACACTAAGGATCTAACAAGTATTTTCTTAATAATCTTAATTATT
Source organism: Cheracebus regulus (assembly GCA_963574635.1). Lineage (NCBI taxonomy): Eukaryota > Metazoa > Chordata > Mammalia > Primates > Pitheciidae > Cheracebus > Cheracebus regulus. Next base: position 24,154 of record CAUYQU010103947.1, read on the forward strand.
ATATTTGAGTTGTATTAGTAGTATCCCATATTTTAAGTGAGAATAATAAAACAAAGAAGCACTAAATAATTTACAAAAAGTTAGAGTAAGTGGTAGAGCCAAAATTCCCAAAAGCCCGTGATACCTTGGGAGGTGATACAAGATTGTCTTACAGTCAGATAGTAATTTTCACAATCTGTGTAATAACCGTAAATTTGAAAAGTTTCCACTCTCCCCACCTCAATTAACAACTACATGTAAAACTTTGGAAAAATGGGTAAAAACATGTACTGAATACTAGGATTTTATCTCAGTGCCCCTTTTTTATATGAATTTTTTTTTCCAATTGCTAGATTCAGAATACTAATAAAACAAGAAAGATTAATAATATGTCATCAATAAAAAGCTTCAGCTAACTATATGGCTATTTCAGAAAAAAAATTATATTAGAAACAGCAGCCAATTCTCACTGGTAAAGGGGTAATGGGACAATGACTCTTTTCTGTTTTTTTTTTTATTTTATTTTTTACAATTTCAATCTTATTTTAGATTCAGGGGATATGCATACAGGTCTGTTACATGGGCATGTTGTGTGATGCTAAGTTTGGGAACAGCAAACTGTGTAGGGGTATTCTGTTGGCTACCTGGGCTATGGGATCATCCCATGCCCCACTTCTCTCCAACTCTAGTAGTCACCAGTGTCTATTGTTTTTTTCTTTATGTCCATATTTGCTAGGTGTTCAGCTTCAACTTAAAAGCAAGAACATTCAGTATTTGATTTTATGTTCCTGTATTAATTTACGTAGGAAAATGGCCTCCATCTCCATCCATGTTGCTGCAAAGGACATTATTTCTTTATTTTTATGGCTGAATAGTATTTCATGGTATATATATACCATATTTTCTTTATCCAGTCCACAACTGATGGAGACCTAGGTTAATTTCATGTCTTTGCTATTGTGAATAGCACTATGATGAACATAGGATTGCATGTCCTTTTGGTAGAACATTTTTTTTCCTTTGAGTATATGCTCAATAATGGAATTGCTGTTTAAAATGGTAGCTGTTTTAAACATTCTTTGAGAAATCTCCAAACTACTTTCCATAATGCCTGAACTAATATACATTCCCAAGAACAGTGGATAAGCGTTCCCTTTTCTCTACAGCCTCTCTACCATCTATTATTTTTTGACTTTTTAGTAGTAGCTATTCTAAGTGGTGGGAGATGGTATCTCTGTATAGTTTTGAATTTTATTTCTCTTATGATTGGTAATAAGAATCATTTTTTTCATGTTTGTTGGCTACTTATGCGATTCTTTTGAGAAGTATCTGTTTATGTTCTTTGCCTATTTTTAATGGGGTTATTTGGTTTTTGCTTGCTGATTTCTTTAAGTTTCTTGTAGACTCTGGATATAAAACCTCTCTCAGAAGCATAGTGTGCAAATATGTGCTCCCATTTTGTGAGTCATCAGTTTATTCTGTTGATAGTTTATCTGGCTGTGTGGAAGCTCTTTAGTTATGTCTCACTTTTCAATTTTTGTTTTTGTGGCAATTGCTTTTGGGAACTTAGCCAGAAATTCTTTGCCAAGGCCAGTGTTGAGAAGGGTATATGCTAGATTTTCTTCTATATTTTTTTTAATTCTTATTTATTTATTATTGCATTTTAGGGTTTGGAGTACATGTGAAGAACATGTAAGATTGTTGCATAGGTACACACATGGCAGTGTAGTTTGCTGCCTTCCTCCCCATCACCTATATCAGGCATTTCTCCCCATGTTATCCCTCCCCAACTCCCCAGACCCCAGTGTGTGATGCTCCCCTCCCTGTGTCCATGTGTTTTCCTTGTTCAATGCCCACCTATGAGTGAGAACATGCAGCGTTTGATTTTCTGTTCTTGTGTCAGTTTACTGAGAATGATGGTTTCCAGGTTCATCCATGTCCCTACAAAGGACACAGACTCATCAATTTTTATGGCTGCATAGTATTCCATGGTGTATATGTGCCACATTTTCCCTGTCCAGTCTATCATTGATGGGCATTTGGGTTGGTTCCAAGTCTTTGCTATCATAAACAGTGCCGCAGTGAACATTCGTGTGCATGTGTCCTTATAATAGAACAATTTATAATGCTTTGGATATATGCCCAGTAATGGGATTGCTGGGTCAAATGGAATTTCTATTTCTAGGTCCTTGAGGAATTGCCACACTGTCTTCCACAATGGATGAACTAATTTACACTCCCACCAACACTGTAAAAGTGTTCCTATTTCTCCATATCCTCTCCAGCATCTGTGGTCTCCAGATTTTTTAATGATCGCCATTCTAACTGACGTGAGATGGTATCTCATTGTAGTTTTGATTTGCATTTCTCTAATGACCAGTGATGATGAGTGTTTTTTCATATTTTTGTTGGCCTCATATATGTCTTCTTTTGAAAAGTGTCTGTTCATATCCTTTGCCCACTTTTGAATGGGCTTGTTTGTTTTTTTCTTGTAAATATGTTTTAGTTTTTTGTAGATTCTGGATATCAGCCCTTTGTCAGATGGGTAGATTGCAAAAGATTTTCCCATTCTGTTGGTTGCTGATTCACTCTAATGACTTTCTTTTGCTGTGCAGAAGCTTTGGAGTTTTATTAGGTCCCATTTGTCTATTTCAGCTTTTGTTGCCAATGCTTTTGGTGTTTTAGTCATGAAGTCCTTGCCTATGCCTATGTCCTGAATGGTTTTGCCTAGATTTTCTTCTAGGATTTTTATGGTGTTAGGTCTTATGTTTAAGGCTTTAATCCATCTGGAGTTAATTTTAGTGTAAGGTGTCAGGAAGGGGTCCAGTTTCTGCTTTCTGCACATTGCTAGCCAGTTTTCCCAACACCATTTATTAAACAGGGAATCCTTTCCCCATGGCTTGTTTTTGTCAGATTTGTCAAAGATCAAATGGTTGTAGATGTATGGCATTGCCTCTCAGGCCTCTGTTCTGTTCCATTGGTCTATATCTCAGTTTTGGTACCAGTACCATGCTGTTTTGATTACTGTCGCCTTGTAGTATAGTTTGAAGTCAGGTAGTGTGATGCCTCCAGCTTTGTTCTTTTTGCTTAGAATTGACTTGGCTATGTGGGCTGTCTTTTGGTTCCATATGAAGTTTAAGGTGTTTTTTTCCTGTTCCGTGAAGAAGGTTATTGATGGCTTGATGGGGATAGCATTGAATCTGTAAATTACTTTGGGCAGTGTGGCCATTTTCACAATATTCATTCTTCCTAACCATGAACATGGAATGTTTCTCCATCTGTTTGAGTCTCTCTTATTTCGTTGAGCAGTGGTTTGTAGTTCTCCTTGAAGAGGTATTTACATTCTTTGTTATTTATATTCCTAGGTATTTTATTCTCTTTGTAGTAATTGTGAATGGCAGTTTGTTCTTGATTTGACTCTCTTTAAGTCTGTTAT